>PVJC01006302.1:0-45932 GCA_004026665.1 Murina feae | reverse complement strand
TGCTTCCTCAACAGCAATAGAAATATAAGTTCCCATAGCACAGGACAAAATTGGAATTTTCTTATTAGCCACTGAAGGTTTATATCGTTGAAATTCAAAACGGTGCCTCACTACCATTATATGTTCCTTCCCTGGCTCACAGCATGGATATTTAGGATCTGCAAAGTTGTATCTTTGCTTTCACAAACATTTGTTTTACTGAGTCCCAACGCATGGCGATAGGGCTATTTGCTTTGCACACTATCTGCTGACACCATTTTAATGTGACCAGCTTATGCTTAGTTCCCCTACGCCAGATTCAAAACACAAAAAACAAGCATGTGCGTGAGTTTATTCAGCAGGAGGCTTCAGACGTACCGGACTTAATTCTGTAGCAGACATAGGAGTGCCTGAGTCACCACGGGCAAGAAAGAGGAGATAGAAAAACAGACCTGGAATCAGAAGATCTGAGTTCACGTTTGGGTTTTAACACCTACAGGCTATGTGATGGTGGACACATTAGTTGGAATTCTGAACCTCCACACAGAATCACCTATTAAATATACATATAATTCCTTCTTACTCAATCAGCCAATATAGTGATTAGCTGTATTAGATATATACATATATACATATACACACACACATATTTGCTTTTATAGAGTGCTATATGAATGCAATAAATTTTATTACTTTCATTGTCTAAAGGACAGTAATAGTTAGTATTTTTGTGGGGACACTTTTAGGGTTCAATTACCCTGAGAAGTAGGAATTTTTACCTTCACATATGAAATGAAAAATCTGAAGACTTGGTTGGGGAAAAAAAAACAGGTTTTATGTTCCAAGTTCAGTGGTTTTTGCCCTCTGACAGATCAATTAAACTATCCTGGAGCAAATTGTATATAAACAGCAGGGCTGGTTTTAATGTCAACCCCTCTCTCTCTCCACTTTATAAAGCTGAATGTGGACTGTGGCTTGTGAAGTCAGACTGACAGCCTCCTCCAAATTCCAGTCTGCAGACTCCGAGTCTGAGTGAGGAGCCATCTTCTCGCACCTGCTCCCCACGGTACCCCTCTGGTGTGTGTGTGCGGGGGAGGCTCATTCACATATGTCTCCAGATTACAATGGTCGATACAATTATTATAAACAAGGACATGTTTGGTCCAAATCATTTGCCCTTTTGCCTCTTCCCCACCTTCTACTTTCACCTGGAAGAGCAGCTCTAGAACTCTGCTCTGATGTTCAAGATCTGGGGGATACAAGACAGTGTGAGCCGTGCATAGTAAGGGGCTGGGGGGTGGGAGGGACGGCATCAGAGGCCAGGGGCTGACCTTGGAAGAACTGAATGAGAAAGGAGTGTGCCAGGGAAGCAGCTGCTGGGGTCATGGGAGGCACTGAGAGGAAAGAAGGTAAAGAAAGGCCTTAAAGTTGTAATTGTTTTAACTCTGAAATTCTTGTAAGTTTTTAAGTGTGTTACACACCACAAATTCTATACTACCTTGGCCAATTCTTCCCCAGCTTTCCAATCATCCCAGTCTTATCCTTGATACTGATAATCAAGGTCACATTCAATACCCACTACCTCTCCTGCTGCCTCCTTGACTGTGGCAGCCTTTGGCATTTAAACCAGCCCTGCTGTTTATATACGATTAGCTCCAGGATAGTTCAATTGATCTGTCAGAGGGCAAAAACCACTGAACTTGGAACAGAAAACCTGGTGTGTTTTTTTCCTAACCAAGTCTTCAAATTTTTCATTTCATAGGTGAAGGTAAAAATTCCCACTTCTCGGGGTAAATTGAACCCTATAAAGTGTCCCCACAAACATATTAACTGTTACTGTCCTTTTAGACAATGAAAGTAATAAAATTCATTGCATTCATATAGTACTCTACAAAAGCAAATATGTGTGTGTGTATATATATATGCCAGCTAATCACTGTATTGGCCTATAGTGGCTGGTATGCAGCAGGTGCTCAGCAAAGCCCATGAGGATGAATAAGCGTGCAGCATGCTCCTATTTCTATAAAGGCCCACACACAACTCATGTGTAGCCCTCTATTCAGGCTGGTTCGTATGTGGTATTTTAACCTCTCTCTCCACAGGCCTAAGTGCAACACCGTAGTTCTAAAGAAACTCAGTGAACATTTCCTCCATCATGACTCTGTGCAAACTCGAACGCAAAGTGCTTGGAACTCTCCACGTGCACAACTCGGACAGACTCAGTCAGACTGTCTGCTCCCCATGGCCATGGCGTTCCACCATTCAGCCCACAATGCCCGGGATGCAGTCAGCACTCCATGAACAATGAATGAACCATGGGTTAACTTATCTCCATCTCCCTGCAGTACATTCCACTCACAGCAATCATACAGCCCAGAGGAACTTGCAAAATAAAAGGCCAGGGGCTTAAAGCAAAGCTTTATGGGGCAGCAGCATAAATGGAATGCTGCCAAGGCTCTGTCTTCAGTAGCTTCTGTTTAAGAATGTTCATAGGAGCCCTAGCTGGGTGCTCAGTGGTTAGAGCGTTGGCCCTCAGACTGAAGGGTCTTGAGTTTGATTCCAGTCAGGGGCACAAACCTGGGTTGCCGGTATGACCCCCAGCCCCGGTGGGGAAGCCTGTGGGAGGCAACTAATCCATGTGTCTCTCTCACATCGATGTTTCTCTTTCTGTGTCTCTCCGCCTCCCTTCTCTCCCTTCCTTCCCTTCCACTCTCTCCAAAAATCAATGGGGGAAAAATATCCTTGGGTGAGGATCAACAAAGAAACAGAAAAAAAAAAATGTTTGTAAGAAAAACATCTAGCTCCTTCGTAGAGAAGGACAAGTCTGATGCCCACATGGCCTTCTGACTCACACAAGCCCACAGGAGGTTGCTGGCCAGCCTCAGAGAGATCTCCATGGCTTTGAAAATCACTGTAAGCTTCTTTTGCAGGAAAATCTAAGGAGCCGGGTATTTGCTCAGAGCAGCCCCGAGAGCCTGTGGCTGCTAATGAAAACTAAAATGCAGGTCACTGCCCTGGCCTCACCTCTCTGTTCTGTGGTGTTCTTGGTCTCTGTGACCTGACGGAGGGCTGGAAACAGGGATCAGCTGGGAAGGTCGAGAGGGCAAGTGGTGTGACCCTGCACAAGCCCAACAGCCGATCCCGTGTCAGTCCTAGCATCTGACAGGGTTTCCATCCAGCAGCACCTTGGACAGCGCATTCCCACGGGCCACAGGAAAATAGCGTTCTCTGTCCTGAACGCCACGGAAAGAAAAATCTAAAATCATTGTGCAGCACTGACCCAAGCTCCATAATAACACCACCAGCGCGGACCGCGTCTGACTCATCAGCCCGGCGCCAGGACTGTGCTGGCTGCTTTATATTTATTGTCTCATCCCCACAAGGATCCCACAAATAGCTATTAGTATCCTTGTGCAGAGGAAAGCAAACAGAGGTGCAGAGAGGTTGAGCAATGTCTGCTTGATGTGAAGGTCACGCAGCTCGCCCGCCCTGTCCATGACCACATCCTTCCCTGGGGCCTGGAGCCCAGAGCCTGGCCTGGTCGAGGCTGCAGCCCGAGCTCACACCCACGTCCTCCCCGAAGGACCACAGGAAGCGCCTGAAGCTGCACCGGGAGTCAAGTTCGGGACCCAAATTGCTCACTCAGGGAGGACTCACTAGGGAGCCGAGACTTCGCTGCTTTAGTTCCTTTCGGTGGAAAATGCAGGCTGCTTCTCTGCCACAGACATGCCCTCCCCTTACTGCAAAATGACCCCAAATGGTGGCCTAGCCTTTCCCACCCCAAAGCCATCTGGCCGGTAGTGTCTTCTGACCCCCTGGTCACCCCGCTCTACCTGCTGCCCTGCCGGCCTCCTCGGAGGCCCCATTTCCTCTCATGTAATTCCTACAGGGAAAGAAATGCCACATTTATTAAAGTGCAGGCTTATCTATTTGATCACAAATCTAAGCTGCAGCGATAAATCCCTAAGCTAAACACACACAAAGGGAAATATGAAGCTTGAATACAGATCAGAATCAAGACTCAGGGGAGGGTGAGCATGCCTTCACCCGGCTGTGTGCCGGCTGCCTTCCCCACCCACTGGGGTCTCCATGCAGGGAAAGGAGGGGAGGCAACGTCCACATTGACACACTTTCTAGATGATTCTGGCAAAACTTCCACAAACATTCCATTTAGGGGAAACTGGCTTTGTTGCATCTTGCAAGACTCCTGAACAATCCGAATGGATTGCCTTCTCTTCATCCAGTAGGCAGGGGGTGCTCTGGGGAGCGGGAGAGCCCAGAATTCCAGCAGTAAGGAGGTGGACTCAGAGGTAACAGCACACAGCCTCAGGTTCTATGCAGCTCATCACCAGGGACTAAGAGCTGGGGGCTCTCCACCGAATTTCCCCCATGTGCTGGCTTCCTTGTGGCAGTGACGTTCAGTGGCCTCCATATCAGAATCAAAGGTGGAAAACAGCCCCCTCAGGGTGCTCAGACATTTCCCGGGGGCCCCAGTGGCCTCACGCATCCTGTGCCCTTTCGGCCCATGCAAGCACAGTGGGAAGTAAAGATGGTAACCAAGGATCCGCCAAACCCGGTGGCTTTTTATACCGATGGTTTGTGGTAGAAAGCATCACGGAGCTCCAGCCCCATTCCAGGCCATACTGTGACACTGATTACCAACTGTTCCCCATGAATCATTTTTCTCTCATAAAACAACTCCTATATTTTAACTGGTCTCGTGGCCACACTGGTTAACATGATGTAAGTGGGAGTGGTATGACCGCTTAAAGCAACTGTCCTTAAAGAAATGCAATATAATCTTCATGGTCCTTTGTTATTCCTGATGCCTGGGATGCAAACACGATGGCAGGAGCTGGGGCAGCCATCCTGTGCTATGGCATGGGAGCCTCATGCTTAGGAAGCCAGAGCAGCCAGGGAAAAGGAGCTTCCTCACACTGCAATGCTTCACCATCCTTGGATGAATTTCCTTCATGGGAGAGAGAAGGGAACTTCTCTTTTGTATCAGCAACTGCTATTTTAGGTAAGCGCACATAATCATAATTGCTGTCCCTTGTCTAATGTACGGAATGAGAGCATTCGTTCTGTCATTTATTCAAGAAATCGTTATTGAGTACCTACTAAGTGCCAAGACATGTGCAATGTGAATACATTAAGCAAAGCAGGCATGTCTCTGTCCTCAGGCACTTAGATAAGTCTAATGGGTCATTATTGGTTCTGCTTAGAGTGAGATATACCTATGACTAAATTCAGGCTTAGATCCCTGGGAGAAGGAAATCTCTGTGTGTGTGTGTGTGTGTGTGTGTGTGTGTGTGTGTGTGTGTGTGGTATGTAGTATGCGTATATGATTGTGAGAGAGAGAAGGGTATCACACCCATTCTTTAATTTCCACTGGAGAACTAGCAACCCAGCTCAGCCCAGTTCAAATGCCAACGCAGAATTTCCTCATTTTCTTTGGGTAAGAACTCTCAGCTATTCATTCCATGTCCTGGCCTGTCCATTCTCATCAACCATTTGCTCTGGCCAAAATCTCTGAAGTCATCTGTGACTCCTGACTTCCTCTCATACTCTTCATACAATCCATCAGCAAATGCTGTCATTTCTACTTACAAATAATTTTTGCCTCTTTAATAAATACTAATATTGTAACAAATATGCATTTCATAAGTCTAGTCATTGTTTTATGGTTATATATAAGAATACCCTGGAATTTAAGAAGACATATGATAGAGTAGATGGATGTGAAAAATAATGGTATGATATCTGCAACTTACTCTCACATTAGTTTAGTTCTCATGATGATGATGGTGATGATGGTAATTAAGGTGATGCTGACAATGGTGATGCTGATGACTATGGTGATAGCAATGCTGCTCCTGCTGATGTTGATGCTGAGGATTATGGCAACAGTGACGGTGATGGTAATAATGGTGATGATGGTGGTGATGCTGATGGTAGTGATGGTGATGATAATATAACAATGGTGATGTTGATAATGAGAAGGAAGAGGAGGAAGAAAAGAGAGAGGCAAATGCTAACAATTGGTGAAAAGCATGCAGGAGTTCACTGTATCATTCAACCACTTCAAAAATTTTCATTGGTTTTAAATTGTTCAACATAAGAAGTTAAAAATAAATATACACTGAAGCTGACTTCCCTATTCCTCCATCATGACTGCCCTAGTCCCAGCTCCCATCACCTGATGTTACGACAGCATCCAGCACCTCCCACCGTCTCCCCTCCTCCACCTTTGCCCTCACAGGGTCCAATCTCACCATGCCAGCCAGAGCGTATGTGAAACCCATGTCAGACCACATCTCCCCTTTGCTGCAAACCCCGCTGTGGCTCCCATCACACCCGGAAGGAAACCCAGAGCCTTTCCTGGCCCAGGTGGCCCAGCTCCTTGACTCCATCCACTGCAGCTCCACCGCCCTCTCCCCTCCAGCCATTCTGCGCTACTTGTTTCCCAAACAACCAGGTGAGATCTCAGCTCCACCCTGCACACGGGTCACACATGGTCACATGCGGTCACACACAGTCACACGCGACTTGCTCCCTCAGTCACTAGGTCTCTGTTTCAATAATTTGACCCTTCTTCAAATCAGGCTGCTTCCTACCACTGCCCATCACCTACTACTTCCTTTCCCTGCACTAAACCTCTTTGCAGTGCTTATCGTCACCTGATTCCATGTTAATGTCCATGGGTTTATTCTCTGAGAGTAGGGACTTTGTTCTGTCTAGACCCATATCCCCGGGGCTGATATCCCCAGTCAAAAACCAGGATCACTTTTGTATGAACAAAGGGATCAGTATACTTTGAGTCCTACCCTCCCCTCCCCCATTCCTTCCTCCCAGTGTGCTGCTTATGGGCTGTGGTCCTAGCACCTCCTCCTTTGCACCTCATCTTAGACCCTCACAAGCCTCCTCTCCAGACCCCCTGGCAGTGTCCACCCTTGCCCCCTCCCTATCCCACATCATTAGCCCAACTTAGCCATATGGCACCTCCACAATAGCCACCCCACTTTCCAATCCCTCCTTCCCCAGGGACACAGCCCTTATGTTCAAACACACACAAAAAAGTCTCCTGCTCATAGCAGCCTTCTTTAGGACAGAGAGTCCCAGCTCCCTCTGGCCTTTTCCCCAGTTCTTTCATCGCTACTGTCTGTTTATAAGGAAGTCACAACCATCCTTTCCAAAGGAATTAGTCACTGCTCCCCTTTGCCAAATGCTAGTGCCCTCTAGGGTCTTGTTGGCCCCAGTTCACCAGCCAAGAGCACCCTCCACCATCCTCCTCACTCATTTAACCCCACCCTTCAGGGCACCCAGGGATGAGCAGCCTTCCTCTCAGCCCTCAGCATGGGGCCTGCGATGTTGTGAGGCACCTAAGGCTGATTGTTTTGTTATTGTTACGGTCTTGTCTTTCTGCTGCTGAGGCCAGGGCTGTCTCAACCACCATCCCGCTCCCTCCTACAGGCCCTGATGGAGTACTCAGCACAGAGTGGGCGATGCACATCCAGCTGTGGAAGGCGCCATGCCACCTCCTCCATCTCCACTCGCTAGGCAATGAACAGCTGGGAGCTGGAGCCCCCTCACCTTGCGAGCTCTGACCCCTGGGAACCCTGAGGCCTGGGCTATCTGTTTCCTTGCCCGGCACCCTCCCGCTCCTGCTGTGGCTGCACCATGCCTGTTGGCCCCTCTGTTTTGCCAACTCACGGAGGTAAATGTGAATTCCCACCCTGTCCACAGCTCTCTGGCTTTCCCTCTCCCCTGCACCTCATTTCGGCCACAGCCAGAGCATGTTCTAAATCCCCCTGCTTCCTGGGCGCCGTAGGTAATTAGTGGGCCAGCTCAATGCCTCTCCCTTCTCCCCGGCCATATGGCGAGAGCAGGCTCCATCTGCCCCCCACTTGGGCTGCCCAGGCGGGAGGGCGGGAGGAGCAGGGGGTCCACTCTGGCCAAGCTGACTGAGCCATGGCAGCTCCCCAGGCGGACGAGGCCCCGGGAATGGGGAGGACTCCTCAGACACCGCCTGCCTGGCCAGGCTAGGGCAGCTCCTCTGGCTTCTGGGAGGCTCTGTGTCCAGGCACACCCGCTCTTAAGGCAATCTTGTGCTGGGAAAAGCCCTACGTTCTCCCCACCAGGACCGAAATACAGAGGGTTGGGGCTCCCCTTCTAAAAGGGATTAAATTGGGAAGTAGGATCAAACTCCTCCTCTCACGACAAGCCTGACACGGTGAAGATGATGTGGCCAACTGGGCTCTGACCCCAGGGGGGCGGTTGGGGTGGGGCACAGAATCCCAAAGAAAGACAAGTTTGTGTAGCCGCTAGGAGAGTGCACACAGGACCAGGGTCAGACCCACACCCACGGACAAGCTGTGCACCCAGCTGGGGGCTGCCTCCCCCACCCCACCCCGGTCCTGTGACCCTGCAGCCCCCTGTCTTCCCGGCTTGTAAGGGGACTCATAGAATAAAGCTCTGAGTGAGTCCGCCCTTAACAAAAGCCAGCTACTGTTGCTGGTGTCCTGTCAGAAAGGGAGAACTTCAAGCACTGCTAGGCCAGTCGCCATCCAGCAAAATGCCAGTGGCCCCTCGACTGCTTTAACACATCCTGGCTTAGCAAGGTGAGGGTTCACATTGGAGAACATCTGCCCACAGGCTGAGCAAACACCATCCTCCTCTGGCATCCTCCCTGCAGCCCCAAGTCCCTGCCTAGGGCAGCCAGGAGCAGGCTGGACCCACAGCCATAGGCCAGCCATCAGACAGCGGCAGGGGGCGCCGGGCGCCCTGTCTGCACCTCCTGCCAGTGACTCCAGGGCTGGGCTCTGTAGTCAGGCTGCTGCCATTCAGAGCACAGATCAGCGCCCTCTTGGTGGTGTATTTTGGACAGGATCCTGAAGCCCCTGAGCCTCGAGTTCCTCCTAGGGCGGCTACATGATTTAAACAAGCGGGTGCATGGGAAGTACTTTAGCAAGTACCACCGGTTGCTAATACCATTTAAAGAATGGGGTGCACGGGCTTCCCAGCAGCCATGTCACCTCCTGGCATCACAAGGCACAGGTGTCTTCACCAGGACACAGCAGCCCATGTGTAGCACACACGCCTGGAGAAGAGCAGGCAGCCCACCTCCCTGAGGCTGGCTCCAGGTTCTCTCCCTGCAGCCTAAGAACAGCTGTTTCCAGAGCTACTGACTGATTTACTTCGTTTGTTTGCATGAAATAGAGAGGCAGCTACACCCTAAGACTCTGACGGGACCTGCAGCTCCCCACATGGGACTTACTGAGCCTTCTGAACCAAACACAGGACTGTATGTGCCATTTACTTTATAGTTCGTGTGTGCCAGGCCCAGAGCCAGGCGCCAGGATGGAGAGGTGAGCTGGACTGACACCAGACGTGCCTTAGGCAGGTGGAGGTTATGAACTCATTTACTCCTCACTAAAACACACAGGGAGATAGCACTAGTCCAACGTATAGACCAAGAAACTGAGGCATGGAGAGGTTAAGGAACTGGTCAAGGCTTTGGGGCCAGGAACACGCAGAGCTGGGTTCCAAGCTAGGATCAACACCCTGCACCCAGCCCCTTTCCCCCCCTGCAGTGCAGGAGCCCAGCTGCCACGGGCACCCAGGGAGGGCTGACCGAGCCAGGAAGTCAGGGCAATGACAGCTAAGCTGAGACCTGGGAGGGAAGAAGGAATAGGCAAGGCTGAAGGAGAGTGGACAAAAAAGGAATATTCCAGACACAGCAAAAAGCAGAGCATGGGTGGGAGAGTGTACCCTCAGAAGCTGAGTGGGTTCAGGCGGCCAGAGTGTTGGCTTCCAGGTAGGAAGGGGTAGGCATTCCCTCCTGGCCACAGAGCCAAGTGGGAAGCCACTCCTGGAACCCCCAAAGCTGTAAGGAGGAGGAGGCTGCAAGCCAGGGAGTGGAGTGGATAGAGGCCAGTTGGCCACGGGCTGAAGAACAGGAGGGAGGAATGGAAGTGAGGCAACAGGTGTAGACACTGCTTTACAAATTGCCGCTGTCCGGGAAGAGGATGGGGCGGGAGGGTGTGAAGCAAAGGGGGCTGTCCCTCTGTGTTGAGTGGGGAGCAGAGCACCACGCCGAGAAGGAGGTGCTCAAGAGCCAGGGTGTCTGAGGACTGGAAACAAATGGGATGAGATGCTAGTGGAAGGGTGAGCTTTGAAAACCGAAGGGGGCTTGTTCAATGTAACACTGGGGTGTCTATACTATAAGGACACTGTACCCTGAGTCTGAACCACCCAGGGGGTGCTGGCCAACCCTCCCGGTGATGTGTCACTTGTAAAGACAATAAGCACACTCTCTGCACCATCACCTGGATGACAGACAAAGCTAGGAAGGGCAGGCAGGGCTGTGGTTACTGCATCAACCCCAGTGCCACCAGCTGGAGAACCAGGATGGAGTAACACCCTGGTCAGAGCGCCAGGAAAGGGGGGTGGGAAATGGGCCTGACCTTTAGGGGGCACCTCCTGGGCTCTGCCGCGCTGTTGATTCCTCCAAGTTTCCTAGTGAGGAATGTGTCCCCATTCACATGTCACATGGAAGGTACCTGTGGCTTTCAGAGACAGGTTGAGAATAGCCCTTGATAAGCCAGAGCCCAGGGCACAACCTGCCTGCCCACTATTGTTGTAAGTAATGTTTTATGGAAACTCAGCAGAGCCCACTCATTTACCCATTTACTATGGCTGCTTTCACACTTTAGGGGCACAAATGAGCAGTTGCAACAGAGGCCTTTACAATCTGGCCCTTTCCAGAAAAAGTGTGCCGACCCCTGTTGAAGAGCCCTGGACCGAGGCCTGTGGCCTTATCCAAGCTGAGCCAGGGTTTGGACCTGGACTTCTCTGATCCTGACACCCACAGGCTATCGCTGCATCACCTGGCCCTTTATGGGGTGTCTTCCTGTGGAGGAAGAAGTCAGAGAACACTCTCTTGTTGCTATTAGAAATGCAAACTGGTTACCCTGCTTCTTAGCTACTTGGCAACCAGGGTAATCTTATTAAATCAGAAATCAGGTCATGATAGTCAAACAGAGTCTACTCTCCTGACTGTGGCCTCCAAGACCCTGCCTGACTGAGCCGTGTCCATCCCTCAGTTCTCAGCATGCACGGAGGCCTGCTCCTTCAGCCACCACTTGACACCTCTGTCCTCCTGCTGTTCCTCCAACAGGCCAGGTCCGCTCCGCCTCAGGGCCCCTGCACCTGATGTTTTCTCTGCCTGGAACGTTCTTCCTCCAGATCTCCCCATAGTTGCCCCCCATCAGTCAGGTGCCCGCTGAAATGCCACCTCTTAGGACCACACCATCCAAAGCACCGCCCTGCCAGCGCTCCTCAGGCACGTCCCGCCTGACTGTGCCGAGCACTGAGCATGCTCTGAAGATTTCGTTTGTTGACCTGATGTCTTCGTCAGCACAATGCAAGCCCCACAAAGGGAGAGTGCCTTTGCTCAGGACGGAAACTGAAATCAGTTCTGTTTAATGTAAATATCATGTGAATCACAGATGTCAGCCGCACATGGAATTTTCTAATTTTTGCATGGTGATGACTTTTTGGGAAAAAAAAGAAAAAGAAAAACAAACAAACAAATATATATATATATATATATATATATATATATATATATATATATATTTGTTGATAGTATTATAGATATCTCCCATTCCCCGCCCTTCTACTCCCTCCTCTCACCCCCTACCCACCCCCTCAGGTCTTCATTACTTCATTGCTCATATCCAGGAATTTTACATTTTTAGGTAGTCACATTAAAAAATAAAAACAGGTGAAATTAGTTTTATTAATAAACTCCATTTAACCCAGTATATCCAAAATATTATCATTTCAACCTGTAATCAATATTAAAAAATTGGCAATACCTTACATTCTTGTTTCCTACCAGCTCTTTGAAATCATGTGACTCTGAAACACATTTCAAGCACTACAGCCACATATGGCCTAGCTACCAACACATGAGAGGCACAGACTTAAATCAGAGTTTCCCTGTGTCAGATGGAATATGTCAGATGTGGCTCTGATAGCTTTACATTAAAATTCATTTAGCCCTGGCCAGTGTGGTGCAGTTGGTTACAGAGTCATCCCATGCACTGGAAGGTTGAGGGTTGGATCCCCAGTCAGGGCGCATACCTAGGTTACGGTTTCTATCTCTGATCGGGGCACATATAAGAAGGCAACTGATTGATATTTCTCTCTAACCTCTTTCCCTCTCTTTCCTTCTCTCTCTCTCTCTCTCTCTCTCTCTCTCTCTCTCTCTCTCTCCTCCTATATCCAAGTCAATAAGCATGTCCTAGGTTGAGAATTTTAAAAAGCTCATTTAATTTTCACACTAGGCGATACCATCATGAGCCCCATTTTACAGATGGGAAGATCAAGTCAGAGCCTGGATGCACAATAGCCTGATTCCATAGTCCGTGTTTTTAACCACAGAGCCAGGTGAAAACAATACACATGGAAATAGACCATATGTAGGTCTTATTGTGCAGAAATCACTCAACTGAAGTGTCCCCTAGCATGAAATGAAATTATCAGAATAACTAAAACCAATGTAAAAGAATGTGTAAAATGCAGGTCCTGCCACCGAGAAGTAGGTCAGGGCCTGTGGACTCCTACCACTCAAGCTTAATAAGCTTGCTGGTCTGCTGCTCAGTCTAGGCTAAAGCTTTGACAAAGGCAGAGGAGGATGCTGAGAAGTGAGCTGACGGCCTGAACCCAAGGGAGGACACGGCAGGAGCAAACCCTAAGAAGCTGACCCTAGAACCCATGGGGCTCTGCATGTGGAGGGGCCTTACACCCACACACCCCAAGCCCCGGAGGGCGCTGTCTCACAGAATGTGCCTCCAGACAGCATGTACCACCCTGTGGATGTGGCAGGCTGCTTGCACCTTTTCCACTCCCCGCCGCCCACCCTGGTGAACTCCTGGGTGCCCTTCCAGGCCCCTCAAGCATCCCAGCCTCTGTGGAGTCTCAGGCTTCCATCCCTCCTTTGCACCTGCACCTGGGTGAGCAAATCTGCATGCTTGTCAACACTTCCTCGGGGCTCCATCCATGGACCTCAGGAACCAACACAGCACTGGGCACATGATAAGCTCACTGTAAACTATGTAGGGAGACAGAGTGATGTGTTGTGTATTTTAGCCTAATTACCCTATTTAAAAAAAAAAAAAAAAAACACGTTAAGATAAAATTCAGTTTAGATGCCTCGAAGAGCAAACGCCTCCATGTCTGAAGCTTGGGTCAAATGTAATGGCAGACTGTTTGTGAAGCTGAGGTGAGTGATATCCTGCTGTCTATTTTAATATGAAGTGAAATATAAGGAACCAGTAATAACAGAAGCTCAATAGCACAGTTCCTGAAGCCCAGGCTTGTGCTGGAATCCTCTCTCTACCAAGAACGACACGTGTGACCTTGGGACAAGGTGTCCAACCTCCCTGCCTTCACTTTTCTCATCTATAAAATAACAACTATGATACTACCTCACAGAGTTGTGCTGATTAAGTGATAAAATATAGATAAAGCATATATAATGGTGCCCAGTACTCCACATTAAGTGACCTTTTCTCTACTCTGAACTTTCTGAGTTTTTCAGAACCTATAAGGAGGCAATAGTCAAAGAGTGGCTGCCTCATATGGCTGCTGGTCAGCCTCTGGTTCACCCTAGGTCATCCCCAGCCGGAGACCTGCAGGGCAATGACCGCAAGAACAGGGCATGCTGTGGAGGGAACAGGGGTAACCCAACATTTAGGCAAAGCGTATGGAGACTCTACCTGGGACGGTCAACGCCAGTCTGCTGGGAGACTATCCAAACAACAGGTATAGATTTAGAAAGAAATTACTGCCAACAGGAGGCAGGGAAGTGACAGGGATGTCCAAGGAGTAGAACTAGGAATGAAATGACAGGACACTATAGGCTAAATTCATGCCTGTTTTAACAGAAGAGCTGAGAACCAGTCACTGCTGAAGACCCCCAATGTGAGAGAAGAATCAAAATATTGGGCAAACTGTGCAAAAGAATGTAGGCAGAGGGAGAGAGTGGGAGGTAACAGAGAGGGGAAAGAAGGAAGACAGGCAGGAAAAGATGGAGAAGATGCAGCTAATAGCAGATAATGCTCATGATGATGAGAATGCAGATGACCACTGAGTGGGAACTCTGAGCCTCGCCCTTAAAATACATGAATTATTTCATTCAACTCTTTAATCACCTTTGAGGAGGGTGCTAGTCATTCCCACATTACAGATACGGAATCGAAGTGATGGAGCCTGAGTCCTACAATTTGTAAGTGGGGATCCAGGGTTCACACCCAGCCTGTGCATCTGCCCAGAGCACATTTTTAACTCCAACCTGAAGCCTGGATGCCGAGGCCTGGCCCAACCACCTCTCACCTACATAACCCCGAAGTGCCTCAGTTTCCTCACAGGTCAGGTGTGGTTGGGTCAGCTGATCTCATCCCGTCGGAGCTCCAGAGTTTGATGAGGCTAAACAAGACAGCCCTGTTCCCCGAGGATGACTGGGAAAAGAAAAGTCCCATCTCCTGCTAGAGGCAGGGGTTGACTAGAAGTTTCCCAGAGTTCAGGTATATGGCCCAGGTCATCTGGCTTCACCTGTAGCCCTCAACCTGTGCCTGGAAACAGAGACTCTGAGCGGCCTGGGCTTCCAAGACCTCTGTAAGGGAGTCTTTCTTGAAAGAGAAAGCAGAATAGGCAGGGTCTCCTAGGTTATGACCTCCCTGAGGCCAGCCAGGGAAGTGAAGTTCCCAGCCTTTGGCTGCACTGAATCATGGAGTCCTGGGTCAGCCTAAGACAAAGGGGTCCTGGGGTCTGGTGAGAAGCCCGGGCCCTGGAAACTAGGGCCTCCAGCTCAGCTCGCCACCAGGTGACCAGCGGGCTGTCAACGTGACCGACTCCACACTCCTTTTACACAGAGGGCCGTGGAAGGCAGGCAGTGTTGATGAGAGCTCCGCAGCATGCAGCCTCACCAATACCTACACCTGGGCTCCGACATCCATCCTAGGAAAGGACGGTGTCCTCGTTCACTCATCCCTCGAACAAGCAGCCGTTGAGCAACTATGACGATCTTCCAGGCAATGTTCTTGGGTTTAGGGTATCGCAGTGACCAAAAAGACAAAACCCTTGCCTCCGCGAAGCTTACATTCTAATAGGGACAAAGACAATAAACCAGTGAGCCAGCAAACAGGCGATGTTTGATGGTGTGAGTGCTCTGAAGCAAACAAAGCAGGGGCTGGACAGGAGCAGATGAGGTTAGGACAGGCAGTGCTTGCTGTCTGAGCATCGAGTTGCACAGCACGAACCTCTAGGGCTAAAAAGTTCCTGGCCACCAAACAAGAGGGGAAAATTCCCCAAGGGAAGGACGTGCGTGGCATGAGGAGGGACAGGGTGTCTGGATTCCACTGAGAGACACAGAAGGCAGTGGGCTGAGGCTCAGGAAGCACCGAAGGGCCAGGCTATGCAAGGCTGTGACAAAACGCCCCTCTGTCAGCTGCACAGCCTTCATGCTCGGTCCCCACAAAGGTTAAAGAGCCTCGTCCCTTGACTCCCCGAGTCTGCCTTTAAAGCACACGGCTTTGACAAGAGGCAGGGTGACCGATGGCTCATTTGAACAGCTCACAGTGGTGGGGAGCTGGGACACCAATATTTATTTCCTCCGGCTGATGCCACTCTTGATAATGGGAAGTCGGACATCAAAACTTTGGAACCCCAACAGATGATGTCACTGCTACTGCAAGGAGCAGGTACCCTACTCTCCCGCAGCTGCGAGTCAGTGAGTCAGGCCAGGTGAGCATGCCAGGTCCCCACTCCTTCCATCTGTAAGCACCAAGCGAGCACTTCAAGTCTCTGAGATCCTGGGCTCCGGAAACCTGCAAATCCGGATGTGATGCATTTCCCGATGCCTGGCTCTGCTGGGGCCCCTAGTTAACTCTGATATCTCCCCTTGTGCCTGCTGCTGCACAGGGGTCCCCATTCATAGATGAAGACTGACCCCCCCATCCTCAGGTGAGCCTGAGCCCTCCATCCCCTCTGCTCGCCTGCCACACACTGGACCAACCAGGCTCCACCGTGTAGATCTGATGTGAACCCAAGCGCCACGGTCCTCAAGATGTGCTCCTTACTTCACAGTCTCCCTCTCAACTCTGGTTCTCAGTGTTTGCTGAACAGGGGGAACGTGTGGGAAGTTTCTAAGAAATACCAATGCCCAGGTTCCACCCCAGACCAATCAAAGCAGAATGCCTGGGGCGGGGGCCAGGCATCTGTATGTGCAGAACTGCCTACAGGACCCAGTGTGTCAGAGCTGAGGATCCCTGTCCTGAAGGGAGATTCTTCAGCTTTCACGTGCACAGACTGTCTAAAGACCTTCTGTAAAAGGCAGATTCTGACTCGGCAGGTCTGGGAAAGAGCCCGAGATGCTGCATATCCAGCAAGCTCCAGCGGGATGCATTCTCTGCTGGGCCATGGCCACGCTGAGCAGGAGGGTCTGCGGCAGCCAGACCGAGGGGTGGGGTATGAAAGTGAGATTCACTGATTTTCTACATCAAAGGAACCATCCCTTGTGCAGCTCCCTTTAAAGCCAGAAGGGACTTCGGGAAGAGGTAGGAGGAAAGGGGAATTTTCTGCTAATGTGGGAATAGGAGCTCCTGTACCTACAAAGTGTGGCAGGATCCACTCTCACAAGTAAAGTGCCCAGCACACAGTAGGCACTCCACCAATGGTACCTATGCTCCTTGTGGTATCATTGCTTTTAATCATCATCAGAGCAGGACCCTCACTTCACTTCCCAAACCAAGCAGGCATGGGCTTCCGATGTCCAAGAGCCTGACTCTTTGACAAGGGTCATCCTGCCTCTTGACAAAGCCCTACACAGCACTCTCATCTGTAGAGGGGGCCGTGGCCAAGCACAGGAAGGCTTGGGTCTAGGATATTTCATTTCAGACACAACCCCATGGACCCCCACCTGGTCAAAGGGTGCCAATGCCTTTGTTTCCCTCATTGATGATTCACTGCCCTGAGAGGTGGCTACCCTTCCACAACCCAGCATGGCTACCACTGAGGGCTACATGTCAGGACTGGGCGTAAGTGTTCTCATTAGTGTCACTAATTACATCCCCAAAACAACTCTAGACAGCAGACAAGGTGCAAAAACAAACTGAGGAGAGCTCATGCCTTCTATGCTTCTCAAGCTTCACTTGCTGAATTCATTAAAATGCAGGTTCCAGCTGTGGCCAGGTGGCTCAGCTGGCTGGAGTGTCATCCTGCACACCAAAAGGTTGCAGGTCTGATTCCAGGTCAGGGCACACACCTGGGTTGTGGACTCAATCCCTGGTTGGGGGTGTAGGGAGGCAACTGATCCATGTGTCTCTCTCATATCAATCTCTCTCTCTCTCTCTCTCCCTCCCTCCCTCCCTCCTTCCTTCCTTCCCTCCTTCCCTTCCTATCTTTCTAAAAAAATCAACAAAAAATATATCCTTGGGTGAGGATTTTTTAAAAATGCAAGTTTCATTCATCAGGTGAAACTGGGCCTATGACTCTGCACTTCTCACAAACTCCCAGGTGATGCTGACGAGGCAGGTCCATGAACAATATTTTGAGTAGCAAAAGCACCCATAAGCTATGATGCCTCCTGGTATTTCTGGGTATCTTCCTTAAGAAGCCCCTAAAATAAGGTGACCAGATGTCCCGCTTTTGGCAGGACAGTCCCAATTTTTAAGACTTTGTCCCGCGTCCTGCGGCATTTAAAAAAAGTCCCGATTACTCTTTGTAATATTTTAAGTAATAATAATAATAAAAAGAATAAAAGAAAAAGAAAAAAAAAAGAACCCCTCCGGTCAATGGTGTACCGCTTTAAATCTGGTCACCTTACCCTAAAAAGACTTGCCAACCAAACTCACTGATGAATCACAGCCAATGGCAAAATCACAGTCTGTATCCACTTTGAACATTTGAGCAAAGTTCTGTTTAAGTTCTTCTAAAATTGGAGAGAGAGGATATCAACTGGCAAAGGATATCAACTATTTGGAGAAGCAGTTGTGTCCATCATCAGCTGTAGATGTTGTGGGTTGTTATAAAATTGCTTTTAAATGTAAGTGCTTTCTGGGCCAGGGAAACAACTCCCACTTCTAAAAGTAAAATCAAGAGTTCCAAACCGACAAATACAGAAAGAATTTCTCCAAACATGGGAGTGAATCATGTAACTATAAGCTTTCTTCCTTTCTCAAATCACTAGAGGAGAGGATGTATATAGAAACAAGGAGAAATGACAAATCTTCCTGCCCAGTGAAAGGCATTAAGAGCAAATCAAGACTGTCTACTTCATCGGTCCTGACTCAGTGGCTGGAAACCAGCTGGCTTGTGAGAGAAAATCGGAGCAGACAGGGGTGAAGGAAAACGTCCAAGGATGCTTTGGATGTCAGAGACCTGAAGTTCCCAAACTGCACACAGGGTTCTGGAGCAGCCTGCCTTCAAACCATGAATCTTCAGGGAAACAAAGGCCCTATTCAAGGGTGGTCAAGGTACCAAGGTCAGAATCCACGGTGATGGATGACCGGAAGGATTAGTGAGAATGGCCCTTTATGTAATGTCCATAGCCCAGTGATCCTCAAGCTTTGCTCCACATTAGTATCACCTGGGAAGCTTTAAACACCAAACCCTCTCCCTTCCCTCTCCTTCCCCCCCCACCCCCCCTCCACCCAGCAACCCACCATGCTCAGGCACCTCCACCCCCACATCAATTAAATCACGATCTCTGGGTTTAGGGCCCAGGTACCCTTCATTTTCAAAGGCCCTCAGGTGACTCTAATGTGCAGCCAAATGTGAGAACCACTGGCACAGTGTTTCAGTGTCCTCACTCATAGCCTGAAAGAACCCACCTGGCCAGGGCTTCTTCACCCTGTCCGCTCGTTAAATCACCACAGGCAGATGGTCCAAAGTACGGATGCCAGCAGCATCCCTGGAAATTCCGGTTAATTTGTGGGTCCCAGGCAGCAGTATCTGTAACAGCTTTCCAGGTGACTCTGAAGTGCATGTGGGTAGACAACTACCGGCCCGTGTGTGTGTGTGTGTGTGTGTGTGTGTGTGCACGTGCGGGCCAAGATTCCTTCTACTGTTTACATTTTAAACATCAGTGACATTAAGGCTAAAAATGCATCTTAGACTTTTTGCAAAGGTGCGTCTCTCATCTTTAACTTGAAGTCAGGGATCTCTAACTTTGGAAAGGTCTGTGAATCCCCGTAAATCCTATGCAAAATGTGGGACGAATACGTACATTCATGTATATCTATATCTTCTAAGGAGAATGTCCTTAACTTTAATCAGATTCTCAAAAGATTTAAAGCTAATACATTTATGTGGTTTCTGATTTAGTAAATTTAGGAAAATTCAAGAATGAATGGAAAATAAATTTGATCCCAGCGGCATATTAACTATCGTTTTGAATCTGCAGCAGACCCACTCCACCCAGTTGTGTATATCCTGATTGTAGGGTTAGTTCACACTACATGCAGCCCATCCTTTGAAAACGGAGACGGATGTGAAGATTTCAGACCCAAGTATCAAAGTGGGAGCTCTGTCGAAGACTGTGGTCAGTGCTTGGCGTCTGTTACAGCTCATCATGAGAAACAGCTTCCCCAGCTGTACTTGTAAGGAGACTGTCCACTCAGACACTTTGGATTCATGACCCTGCTGGGTTAGGATATTAGGATTTTCTGGCCCCAATTATTGTTACCTTTAAGCCCCAGTTTGAATCCCAGCTTTCTTTCTAACAACCCTGTCTTTGGGAAACATACTGAACGGTCCTATTCCTCATGTGAAATGCGAATGATGTAAGTACTTTTAAAATTGCTGTTAAGAATAAGCAAGAAAAACACATAAAATGCTCAGCAAAACACTTGGCACAGAGCAAGATCCAATCATGAGAGGTTAGAGCACCGTCATTACTGATGTCTTCTTATTAATATCTTAGTGACCTGTCCAAGTCACAAAATTTCCCTGAGCTTCATTTATTGTTTCATACAACAAAGGAAGTGAGCCCTGCTCGGTTCCCTTCATACTGTTACAGTAATGACCAAGCAGAAGAGCAGAAGGTGTATTGCTATCACATGACAACTCATCATCCACCCAGCAATTGCCAGAGCACAGGAAAGGGTCACGCTACAACCCAGACAGAATCCCTACTCTCAAAGTGTTGGGTTTTTTGTGTGTGTGGTTGTTTTTTGGGGTTTTTGTTTTGTTGTTTTGTTTTGTTTTGAAATTCTAACAGCTGAGAAGTCTCTACAATAACTGCAGCAATTTCTTGTCACATAGCATCCCAGTCGGTCTAAACCTTCCCCCACATGGGCAGGCGGGTGACCGGTGACCCTACACCACAAGCTCCCTTTCAGGTAAGAGGATTCTGCCAACCACTCTATAAATCACGGATGCCCTAAATCAACACCTCTCCTCTGGGCAGACACCCATTGGTGGCGTCTCCACCATACCAATCCCTTCCCAGGGGGCAGACCCCAGATTCTCACAAACCCAGCTGCTCATCAGAGTCTGACAGGCTCCAAGATGTGCCCCACGGGAGCAGCAACGTCACCGCAACCTCTCAGCAGCTTGAGCAGAGACCCAAGGCGCTCAGCGCGCACTTACCTGGAGGCGGCTTGGCTGTGCGCACAGGGGTGTAGTGGTTTTTGGAGGACGATCTGACCGGCGTGCTCTCCTTGGGGGAGGTATCGATGGCCGAGATCGTTTCTCTTTCACAGTGTGCTATGGGGATTGGTCCCTGTTGTCTCAAGATGTCAGCCAGAGCCCTAAATGGGAGGAGACAACACAGTGAGGTTCCCTGGGCAGGTGTGCAGGCCACGAAGGCCTCCGATGCACAGAGGTGGGAGGGGATGAGCCTGGGCACTCACCTCACAGCCACTGCTTCCTCTGGGGCTGGGCTCAGTGGGAATGCAGGCTAGAGCTTGCCATGCTGGGCAACTAGAATGCAGTGATCATGGGTTCTTACTTGATTCATTTCAATCAAGGAACTCTGAGCCCTTTCTAAATACTGGCTTCCCCAAACCCCCATTCCCGGCAGATATCTAGGGCCACTGGCCAGCGGCCATTATTGCAGCAGGACTGACACCGCAGGCCTTACGTTCAGCAGCAGGTTGCTAATATCAGAGTGAGCGCTTCCCCATTGAAAAACACGCACCAGCCCTAACTGGTTTGGCTCAGTGGATAGAGCGTTGGCCTGCAGACTGAAAGGTCCTGGGTTCGATTCCGGTCAAGGGCATGTACCTTGGTTGCAGGCACATCCTCAGTAGGGGGTGTGCAGGAGGTAGCTGATCAATGTTTCTCTCTCATCAATGTTTCTAACTCTCTATCCCTCTCCCTTCCTCTCTGTAAAAAATCAATAAAATATATTTTAAAGAAAGAAAAAGAAAAACACGCACCAGTAGCATGTGCTCTATGCTGGTGACCCAAGTAAGTACAACCCACACCTCCTGCCATCAAAGAAATGTATGATTTAGCTGCAATGACAGGATGCACAGATGAAAAGGGTATCAGAACACATGGGTGGTACAGAAGGAACACAACTGGAGCCTGGAGGAGAGAGCAATTACAGATGCAGGGAGGGAAACGCGCAGGCAGGAGGGGCGCAGGGAGCGGCTGCTGGTGCTGGAGCAGCCGCCCCCTCTGCAAGAGGCCAGGAACCCAGGAGAAGCTTCCCTCACAGACTCACTCAACACAGAGCCTCGACATCCAAACCCGCACTCGCTGAGTACTCAGCCCACATCTGGCCCTGCAGAGACAGAGGCCAACAGGACACAGCCCCCGCCATCTGAGGGCTGACAACTCAGGGGAAATCACTGCACAGCCTGGTTTCAAACTGGACTCACTCTGTGGGTGTGGCACATGAGACAGGCAGTGTGGACTGAAAACAGAGACACATAGGGAAACTCTGAAAAGGCAACGATGAGTGCGGACAGCATCAAGGGCCTGCCATCGGGATATCGTCCCTTTAGGGCCAGGCCCCCAGGTCTGAGTGAACCCATCCTGCATGAGCTGGGCAAGAGCTCTTCCATCTACCTGAGGTAGAAGATGGGGTGGCCCTGGGATGGGAGGCGATGCGACACAGCCAGCCCAGCCTATCCCCAGGCTCAATGCAGCTCCCACACTCCGTCCCCTTGGGAAGTGACAACCCCAGCAGTCTAAAAGCATGTCTGAGAGTGGTTTGCTTCCTTCCATTCTGCTGCCTCTGACACGCTGACCCTTCCCGGGAGAAGAGCATCAAACCGGCAATCTTATCATTCGGTGGCATTTACACAGCAATTTCCAATTTTCCAACTGCTTTCCCCTCACTGCTTCCTTTCCTTCAGTGGGAAAGGAAGGAGCAGACACACGCCACCCCACATACACACTCACTGCAGGGGACCCAGCAGTGAAGGAGAGGACACACAAGCTCCATAGCTTGGTAAAGGAGGTTCAGGCACACACGTGGTGAGGGTCAGAGACCTGAGACTCCGAGCTTGTGCTGCTAACCACCCTTCAACACCCAGAACAAAGAATTGTACGGCCCACAGCATCATAGCGGCAGGGCTGAAAACCTTGGTTTACAACTACACAGCACCAGATGAAGCAGGTCTTTCATTCAGGCTCAAGGCAATCTGGTCCCACAGGTATCTACTGAGCAGCCCATACCAAGATCGGACCCTGAGCTAGGCTCTGGGGCACAGTGGAGCTGGGCACAGGGAAACCACGTCCTGAGGAGATACCATATCTGTCGGGGCCAGCAGCGCATCCTCAGGTCTTGGTTCACAGCCCAGCTGTAGTACTTCCAGTCCAGCCTCATCTGTGTCCCTACTGACAGTGGAAATGCCATTTCAGAGTAGATTTGCTCTGAGGCTCATCAGCCAACGAAGATGCAGCAGAGAAGAAATTTCTGAGTTCACCTCTCCCAGGATGGGGAATCTCCCAGTGCCCACCTCCCAAGAGGCCCTGCAGGTCTCGGGCTCTGAGGTCTGAGGGATGAGGAGAGATGCCTTCCTGGAGACCACCGGGCATGGTGGACACTGAGTGTGCTCAGATGTGCCTGCTCCTGGAGGTGATGGCTTGCACTGAATCCTCTTCAGATGCCCAGTTGGTAGGGCTGAGCTGGGCAGCACCAGTAAAGAGGAGGGACATGCTAGAGAAGGTTCCCTGAAGAGCCAGGCTATCTGAGGCTCCCAGGGTGGCCACAAGCTCTGCGTGCTTCCCTGACTCCTGAACTCCATTCTCCAAGATTATCCTTTCCCAGACAGTGTGTCTGTAGGAGTGACTCCTCTGGCAGCTCTCCCTCTCCTCATTTCTCCTCCCCCACCCTCAGCTCCTCAGCTCCAACCTCCCTCCTTGCTCCCATTCCTCTCCACCTTCCATCCCCTTTTCTCCAGGGTGCTTGATAAATATTATTCTAATTCTGAATGTGCGATCCCAACCTCACCTAATTAATTTGGATGCGCCAGAGGAAATGGGTTAAGGCCTGCGCTACTTTCTAACCGCAGGAAAAAAAATTGGTCACTGAGGAACAGGGAAGCGGATTCTGTAAAAGAGTAGAGACAGTTTTCAGATCTGAAGGAGAGAGAGAGACAGACAGTGACAAGCAGAGAGACAGGACAGAGGGAGAGACAGAGAGAAAGGAAGCGGGTGGAGAGACGTGGACAGATGGAAAAAGAATGAGCACATCAGAGATGCAGAGGCAGAGAGAGAGAATTCAGGATAAGGGGGTGAGAGAAAGAGATAGACTAGGAGACAGAGAAAGAAGGGGCAGAATCAGAGGGAAAGAGACAAGTAGGTAGGAGGAGCGAGAGAGGAAATGAGAAACAGTCAAAGAGAAATTCAGATAAAAAAGTGATTCAGGAGGCAAGAGGCATTCAGAGGGAACAAGAACCAGAGGGAGAGAGACAGAGATGGGCAAGTGAAGCACAAGGGCAGGTTCCCAGCCAAGCACCTCACATGCAGACTACACCCCTGTCCAATATAAGAAGTTGAAGAATCTTGCTCATTGTCCTGCTTGCTCCAATCTCCCTCTCCCCCAGGGCCACTTTTTCTGCAATATCAGGGTATATCAAATAAAAATGCATTTTGCCTGAATTATCCGGATAATAGCCATGGTTCCCTGCTCCCTTTGGCACATGAACTCCGTGGCTTGCTTCGGGGGATGTGTGGCAGGCGGGGACAGTGATCACCTGGACAGCAGGTCTGAGAAGGGAAAACTGTCGTCTGATCATCCAGTCTGGGAAACGAGTCCTTCAGCACAGCTGCATACTAACCATCTGCATAACTGAGGTGCCATCCTACACTGGAAACATTTACCTGCCCTGTGCAGGGTGATGCCATACTAACCCTGTGACCTTTGTAGCTATGATTACCCCCATTTTCAACAAGAAACTGAGGCTCAGACTAATCCTAGGATGAGAGCACCATGGAACAGAAATTTGAAGCCAGTGCCTGGGACTTGAGTCTGCGTGTCCTGCTCCTGGGACTTCCCATTATGGACATCTCACTTTCCTGTGAATCACAGGCTGAACGCATCCTCCTGGCCTCGCCAGCTGGATCTGCTCACTTAGTGAACGCCAGTTAATATTCAGGTGTGGTGAGACAATTAGTAAATGAGGGATTCAGGTGAAGACCAATTATTTGTTTGCCTAAAACCTTGGTTATGTTGTCAGTGGTCCCAAGGCCATGAACGTGTGTTTGAATTTCCTGGGTGTTGAGTTATCTTGACACCAGGGACCGAGCCAACCAACATTCTGATGTGCTGGCACCTGCGTTCAGGACATGACATCTTTCTTAAAACAGCAAATGATTCTCCTTCACAATAGGAACATGAACAACCCTGCCCATAATTTTGCTTCACAGTCTTGCAGCAATTACTATGTGCCACAAACTCTTAAGTGCATCTAATCTAATAAAAGAGTAGTACACAAATTGGCCCTCACTCCATTACACCTGAGCCATGCCCACCAGCCAATCAGAGTGACTGTATGCAAATTAACCCAGCCAAGATGGCGGCCAGCAGCCACGGAGCTGGAACAAGCAGACTTGCCCCAGCGATGCAGGAAGCTAAGGTTCCTGTCTGCCTAGGCCAGCTGTGGCAACAAAGTTTCCACAACAAAGTTTCAATTATAATAGATAAATAAACCCCAGAGACCTGCTTCCAGCCTTGGGCTCAAGGAAGCACTAGGAGCCTGTTTTGTCAGGGGCAACCCAACCAGGGCTCCAGTTAAAGCAACAAAGTGTCAACTTTATAAGTTAAATAAATTCCAGATACCAGTTTCCAGCCAGCCTCGCTGCAAACAGCCATCAGCCTCTCACCCAGGCTGGCCAGGCATGCCAGCTGGTGGACATCCCCCGAGGGGTCCCAGACTGCAAGAGGGCACAGGCCAGGCTGAGGGATCCCCGAGTGCACAAATTTTTGTGCACCAGACCCCTAATATTATATAATCCTCAAAACAACCTTATGTGGCAGGTGCTGAGAAAAACTAAGATTTTGTGACATTTGCCCTTTAAAAAAGTCACACAACTAGTAAATGGTAAATCTAGATTTCAAACATAGGAACGGTTAAACTACAGAGGCTGGCTTTATATCATTGCATTACCCATTCAACCATTCATTCATCCATCCAATGCTCCACTCATCTGTGCATCCAATGCTCCATGCGCCCAACCATCCATCCATCCATCCATCCATCCATCCATCCATCCATCCTTCTAACCCCCATCACTTAATCACATTTTTTTTCACCTACTATGTCCTTGCAATGGTCTCTGAACACAAAGTTTTAGTGTGTTCAGTCTTTAGTGGAAATATCTACGCAGACAGAACTCAGCTGCCCCCAACTGCCCAGTTCTATTCACTTCAGTGAGCCACCAATATCAACCGCTTTGAAAGTTTTTACATTGTTTTACCATTTCTGTCAAATGAAGTTCAGGATGGAGCAACAATATACTTCACTAGACCCTTGCTCTGCATAAGACCAAAGTGAGGAGTCCTGCTCCCCAGGCTTCACGGAGATTCCAAGTTTAAAAACAAATGTGGAAAAAGGTGTTTTTTTTCATCTGAATTAATACACTTTCATGCCTCTGCCACATCCCTGGATTTCTGAGTCATTTAAATAACACAGAATGGGGAATATAGGTCCAGCGAGTAGTCATTAAGTTTTCCTGAGTGGAGAGCAAGGCAAGCTGGCGAGTTTAGAACCTTAATCACACACTTTCTCTTTTTCGGGGGTAGGAAGCAGTTTATGCTGCTGGGTACATGTGACAGAAGGCCAAAGAGATGAACAAGCTATTCTGGTTAACGTTCTTATTCCTAAGGACTAATGAGAACACTGTTGTTTTTGAAGAATCTTCTAGAAGTATTCCTGCCAAATTAAGTAGAGCACACTGGATATAATTTTTTTTAAAGATTGCAAGGTCCTTCTGTGAGTGGGCCACCGGTCTAAACTTTCGTTCTCTTCACAGAGAAAACTAAGCAAAATGCAGACAACCTAGAAGCTATTCCTGTAAAGACGGCGGGACAAGTTATGGAAGGACTTGTTTTCTTTAAGTAAATCCCTGATAGCTACTTCTTTTGGATTTCTCCTGAAAGTAGAGTGCAGACATTCTATTTCCGTTAAATCAAGTTTGGTTATGTGAGTCCCAGATAACCAAGTTTTCACGGGAGCAACCGGCGTCCTCTTTAACCTCATCCTCATCCTTTCCTACTGGGCAGCCAGGGTGCTCTCATTCTCTGAAATATGCACTCCGGACCAGTGAAGTGAATATATTTTTAATACACATGGTCCAAGGAGAATGGCTTAATTGAGTTCCCCTGATTCCTGGTTCTCTCCAAGTCCACTTGAAAAACACAGCTGCCCGCTTTGTGTGCGCACAAGACCGCTCTCCTCATACAGAGAGGCTCCGAGTGGCTGTGGCGCTCTCCTTTGTTGTGGTAACAATGTTTGTGCATCTGCACGGAGCAGTTCCGCAGGTCTGAGTTGTCCCTGGCACAATTGGAACTCATCATGGCCCCTAGACATCACGAACTGGGCGAGGGAAGGGAAGGCTCGGCTGCCCGCTTTGTTTTTCAGGCCAGCCAGGAAGTCACTCCATCCTGATGGGTGCCTTTCCTGGGGCTGCCACTGGATGGCCAGCCAGGAGCTAAGCAGAGAGAGAGAATGTGGTCCTCTGGGACCCCATTCATCCCAAATAGCTTCATCTCCACACACTCCATCCCTTGCCTCATCAATCATATAGGAAGATTCATCCAGGACTAGGAAATTCAGTTGCAGCAATAACAAGCCCAGACTTTTCAGAAACATTTGAATTGTTTGAGAATGAATTAAAGATGTGGATGCATCAAATGCAGCTCCCACTTATTCCAAAAAAAAAAAATGCTGCCGACATCTGTTCGAGCACTTGGACAGACAAGCAATAGATGAGGTAATAAATGTACGTGGTGCCGCTGTTGTTGATGTTACTGTTGGTGTCACCTTGATTTGCTCTGGGCACAGACCTACATCTATAGGTGAGGCAAAATGAAGGTGGGTTAGTCTAGTGGTTAAACATGAGAATTCTGAAGGCAGAGTGCCTGCCAGGTCAGCGTGCCGGCCACATGGTACACAGTGTCGACGATCATTAGCTAGCTACTAAGTACCCTGTGCTTCTGTTTCCACATTGAAAGAAATGAGGCCGAAATAAGAAGGCCAAAAATAATGTCTACCTCTCGGCGTTATTATGGAGATTAAATGAGTTAATTTCTGTAGAGCAATTAGAACAGAACGTGGCAGCTAGTAAGCACTATGTAAGTATCTGATTAATAAATACATACAAATGTAACTTCTGGTAGGTACATGGCCCAGCCTATAGGACCGTGACTAAGCATGGGTAGAAGAGGGTAGTCTTGGAGGACTCAGTGATGCCAGATGGCCAAACTGTTGGTGTGGACGGGGAGACACATGGCATGGCTGTGGCCATGGGTCATCCTGGAAGGGACCGCCCACATCCCATATTTTCTACTCCAGCCTACAGACAGGAATGCATCTGGTCACACAGCAGTTTTTGCTGGACTTGAACTTGGACTTTGTGAGCCAAGTGCAAAGAGAGTGTCTGTTTGCTCCCTTCTGCAAGGCCATCACAGATCATGCTTTCAGCAGTGTGCAAGGATGCTTCGAGATGAAGTCCCAGGGAAAGGCAAAGGGACTTTAAGCAAAACCAATGAGGATGGATTTTATTGGGCCATAAAAGAGCAAATGGATAAAACTGGCCAGAGTAACATTTTCTGCAAAGAATTCAGTTACTTTTTTCTTCGTTCTTCCTACCTCCCTTTTTTTTCCTTTTTCTTTTCCTCTCATTTCCACTGCTTTCCTTTCCTTTCCTTTCCCTTCTTAAAACCATGATAGCCCAACCTGAGTGACTCAGTTGACTGAGCATTGTCCTGTGCACCAACAGTTTGCCTGTTCAATTCCAAGTCAGGGCACATAACTGGGTTGTGGGTTTGGTCCCTGGTTGGGACACGTACAGAAGGCAACTAATTTATGTTTCTCTCTCACATTGACATTTCTGTTTCTCTCTCCCTCCCTCTCTCTAAGCATGTCCTTGGGTGAGAATTAATAAGGTATATATTATAAACACTATTGTCATTTCCAAACACAGTACCTTTATATCAATGGAACCATAGGAAGGGAGAGGTAGATGGGAAATGACCACTCAAAATCCTCTCCATCTTAGTTAATTAAGTCACTCATTCATTCAACCATATTTACCAAGCCCCTACTCTGTGCCAAGTGGTGTTCTAGTCAATACAGGAGTGAACAAAATTGGCAAACACATTTGTCCTCTTGACATCGTGGTGGAGAAGATGGATTGGTGTCGATGGCTGGAGACTGACCAATTTCCCCCAAAAAATCTTTAGATGTTAAAATTGTGTTTGAACGACTGAGACCCACACGATGCTGTTGGCAACATCACTTGGGGTTTCTCTGTAAAATTATAACCCCATTTCCATATGGACAACTTTGCACAGGCACGAAGACTTAAAATCGTATCTCATGAGAAGTAGACTTGAAACTAGGGATGTTAATCCAGGAGAAGGAAAACTGAGGGGGGTTTGACTGCCATTCAAAGAGATGTCTTGTCTTACAGGAAAAAGGATACATTCCTTCTGGGTGGCTCCACTGGGCGGACCTCATGCCCGCAAAGTCAATGTTGCCTCACTTCCCCATGAAAACTAACTGGAATTGCATCCTAAGAACAGAATGGCTTGCCTCAAGGTTTGGGGGAGCCTTCGCACTAGATGCATGAGTGTGAAAGGAAGATCTGGTGTCCAGAGGGAGAGGCACTAAAACACCTGGTAAGTCCCTTTCAGTCATGAGTCTGAATAGCATTCTTGTGACTGAGTGTGCGAGGAAAATGCATCTTCTCCCGTCCCCAGGGCTGCTGACTGGGAAGTACAGATCTTCAGATGTAGACTCTTGTCCTGAGCCTCCCAGGTATACTGACTTCAGAATAGGCCAAAGAAGAACGTGCCTCCACAACGAGGTAGCCCCCATCCCACTGCCTGGCTACCAGACCAAGGCGGGGCCAAGGGCCTTGCTAAGGTAATGGGGACAAAAAATGACAGAAGTGGGATTAGCCTGCCTCCTATTCAGCTCCCAGCAAATGCTCTAAGGAAAAGACAGGTGGATGACAACTCCAAAAGTGAGAACAGGGCTTTGTTAGGTACCCCCAAGAACCACATAAAGCAGGCAAAGAGAGACAGGTCCAAATCCTTACTCTAAGGGACCCAGGACTATATAAGTGTGTCTTGTCAGGTCCCACAGTAGGTGCGATCCTGCCTCCTCCATGCAAACAGGGGTGTTGGAGACAGTGCTGCATGTGTGAGCAGACTCCTCAGGCAGCACAGACCACTGAGGAAGAACAGAAGGGCAAAGACAGAGCTCACTGTCGCCTTGTCCCCCAGAGAAAGGCCACGTTGTGCTTAATCTGTCCCCAGGTTCCTGACCTCTTCTGCCCTCTTGTCATCCTGGGGCAGGAGAGAAGGAGGCAGGCCCTCATTCTGGGACCAGGGCATCATCTCTAACAGAATTCACAACACCAAAAGGGAGAGGATTTCTGGTTTCTAAAAACTCAGAAACACAAAAGAAAAGAAACAAGAGGGGAAATTAGCGGGAGACTCGGGAGGAATTGAAAAGGGACCTGGAAGCAGCCTACAGTCAAGCATCACCATTTGAGCAGAAATGGGGGAAGGCTAATCCCAATCAATGAAACAGACATGGAATCTACAAAACACTTTAAGGAAATGCATTTTTACTGCTTCCTGAGCCATTGCAGGATTACAAACTAGGCTTTAAAAAAAGAGAAAAACACGCATCTTTGGGGAGCTGCTTTACTGAATAGATAAGAATGACTTGTAATTAGCAGGCCAATTGTCCATGGAGGAGCCTGCTTGAAGTCAGTCTGTCCTTCTGCAGGTCCCTGTGCCCTGCACAATCTTTGCAGTCCTGTCTGAGCTATTCGTCTGTTCATCACAGCTTTCTATCTGACAGAGAGGAAAAGAAAAACAACTTTGCCCAGGTCCAATTTGGAGAAGATTTGAGTTTGCAGTGTCCGAGTGGATGCAGTTACAGCAGGACAAGTTCAAGAAGAGGCCGTAGGGAGAGCGGAAAGGAACGCAACCCAACAGGAGTGAGCGGGAATCAAAAGAAGGACAGATGGAGAAAGAAGCGACAGTGGACAGAGACGCTGAAAGGAACATGAAGGAACATTTTAATGATGTAACTTAAAAGACAGAGAGAAGTGACAGATCCTCTTTGCAAATGCTTGGGGTGGGGGAGGAGGGGCTGGCACGGAAGTGGGTAAGAGCTGGCTGCTGATTATCTGAGAACAGAAGCGCTGTCTGATTTCCCAAAGCACAGAGAGCCTTCCAAGCCGATGGGTTAGCGTCCCTGGGAAAGTTCAGGAAAACTGCTCAGGACGCCGTGATAAGTCAGGGAGGGCCGACTGCTAGTCCAACAGGGAGGCTGGGAATCAGAGTCCTGGGAGCAAGGGCTGGACCTCAGGCCGTGTGTTGAGGAGGTGGATTAAGTGACCTTGCCCTCTCAGCAAAGCAGCCAGACATCAATTCCTGCTGATGGGGTCTGAGGCCGACCCCAGGATGGGGGAAGGAAAGCTCTCCTGGCAACTTCTTCGCTGTTATGGGGTTCAGCCCCCTCCCTGCCCGGTGCCGAGGGATCACAACAAGGGTGTCCATTCCCAGGACCTCAGAAGGCTCTGGAACACACTCGCAGATGTCGTTTAAAAGGAACAGCCACCTCCATCCCAGGCACTCCCTCTCGGGGTTCCGATCCCTCCTAGCTGCAGCAGCAAAACCCAAGGAAGAGCAAAGAGGTGACAAGGGATGGGAAGCAGACCTCCCAGAAGAGGACATTTGGCTAAGGGAACCACGGATATGTCTAGAGGACAGATGTCCTAAGTAATGAGACTTTAATGCCGGAGCTAATGGGAACAGTACACGAGACCAAATGCCAAAAAAGCAAGAAATAAGGAGAGCGTTTGGGAAGCTGCAGGAAACAGCGACTCTCCTCCCAACCACCAGGGAGCAGGGCCAAGGCTGGGCCACTCAAGCCTGCTCGGGGCGCAGCCTCCGTGAGTCTTGAGGAGACAGTAGCTTCCACAAGGAGGACCCAGGGTACTCCTGTCCTCTGACTAGGAGTAGGAGTGAGCCAGGTGGGGGCTGAAGCCCTGCTCAAGAATGCCATGTCCCTTGGGGGAGCCAGGGCCACGGTTCCCACCCCCCACCTCCACTGTATGAGTGGCTTGGAGCTGCAGGCCAGGCAGTCTGAGCCCTGCCACCGACCACCACCAAGGTCATCACCACCACCCACCACCGTGGACCGTGAGGACCGAGCTTGAGAGTGAAACGTGGCCTCTAAGCGTTTCCCAGGACACCTTCCTTTGCTCATGCCTTTCAGGAGAGAGGGCTCGAGGGCACAAGAAACAGAAGGAGCAAGGAATCGAGAAGCAGGGCAAAGAGAATCAACAAAGGGAAAGAACAGAACTAGAGCAGGGAGCAGGCAAGAGCTGGCCAGCATTCTGTGTCTTGTGCACAGTGCTGGCTGGTATAAATGGGGCAGGGAGGGGAAGTGTGATAAATGGGGCTGTTTGTGAGCTGTGCATCTCAGTCATAAAACTGGGAACGGCCCAAGGTCCATCCTCTCCCCCCAGGTCGCTTTTTCTCTCATCGCTCTCAGGAGCTCGGTCTCACGCAGAATCGTCCCGGGATTCTTTCAATTCTGTAAAAGGGGCTTATGTTTTTTTTCTTTCTTTATCGATTACAAAAAGGGGGTTATGTGTCGTTGTTTTTTTCATTCTGGTTTAGGTTTTCACCTTTTCTTTGGATTGCCTTCACTACCTTAGCCAATATAATCCGTTCTCGAAAAAGAGCATTTTACCACCTGGGTCTCCTTCGTGCCCAGTATGTGGTGTTAAGTGAGGCTCACCAGCCCTGAAGTACCCTGATCAGGAGGTCATTTATCTTCCCATCCCTTCCTGTGACAACCTGCCCCAGAGCACGAGCAGGTGGGTCTTTGCTTTCTCAAGTAATCCGAGTGGCACTGACTATTTGCATCGGGGAAGATGAGAGCCAGCTGCCCTGCTGGCCCCCAAAGGAGACAGAGCCGAGTAATGAACTTGAGGTGTGACCTTCAATGAGTTACTAAGCCTCTTTGAGTTGATTTCCCCATCTGTTAGATGAGCACCTATACTTAGAAGGTGATGGAAGGATGCAGCGAGACACCACTAGTCCAGCGCTTAGCAGGTGCCAGGTGGGGGCGGGGGGAGAGGGGGGCAAGACCTGGAGCTGGAGCTCCTACGAGTGTTCCCCTCGCTGTTTCATGCATGTGGCTTGAGGCCACATCTAACTGAGATCTCAGGTCCTCCTTGCCGCTGGCTGTCTGGAGTTGCCGAGGGATGAGGTTCTGTCAGGTCCTAGGAGATGATCCCCCTTCATGGCACTTGAGCAAAGGCAAGGGCTCCCCAGCCACATAGCGGGACTGACTCCTCCCAGTATGACCACGAGTGCCCTTCAGGGACCAAGCAGGGCCAGAGCCTCTGCCCCAGCCCATGCAGCGGGAGCAACGCCAGTGCCCAGCCCCGCACGCACAGCCTGTGGCTTTCCCAGCTGCAAAGAGAGAGACATGAGAACTGCTGCACCTGGAGCCCCTGTCACCTGCCCTGAAACTCAGCTGGCCCCACCTGTGCTCCGGGGCATGCTCATTCTGGTCAAAAGAATGAACTCTGGGGAGGGCCTGGGGTGGCACAGTCTGTGCACATTAGGAATCTGCTGGCAAGGCCCCCCCGGGAAGCCCATCTTCCTGAGCTTGCCAACATTTTTGCTCCATCGATGGCTGTTTGGCCCGAGCAGTGAGCTCATCTGAATGCCGAAATGCAGATGCGCTGACATTTAGGTGAACAGAAGAGAGAGCACAGAGACCACCTGGCTCTGGCCCCAAGCCTGGTCACACGCATCCCAAAGAAATCGGGTCCCTTGACCTTCAGAATCAAATTAGGAATCTAAGTTGAGCTCTCTGCCTACTGTCGCAAGCAGAAATGTGGGAGATTCTCTTTTCAGCCCCCACCCTTTGAGCTGTGTTCTGCACACGTGTCTCCTTTCTTTTCCCTTCTCCCAATTTCTCCACTGTCTGCCCTGACACAGCAATGTGGCATGAAGCTGATTTTCTTAAGGCCAGTAATTATCCCTCCATGTGAGAAGTGGCCCTCCAGGTGGTCATGGGGGAGAGCGGAGCCCTGACCTGTGGGGCTGCCGTTCATTACCAGACGTTCCTCCTGGGCACCTGCCTTCGGCAGCAACTGACACCTCTCCCAGGAGAGCGGGTCTCATTCCTGGAGGCACTTACTTCTGATGAATAACCAGCCGATCACCTATTTCATTCATCGACCTCAGCCCCGTGACTTGTTGCTGCTCACACGCATCGAATATGCTGCATCACAGAGTCACAATGACATGCCACAGGCTCTGAAAGCACTTCCAAGAAGGGAACCGTGGCAACGTGTTCAGGGAAGAGCCAGTGTGCCTCCTCCCAAGGTGACTGCTTAAAGGACAGCACATTAGGATGCCTACGTCTTGGTTCTTTCAAAGGAAGACTCGGGCACACTGCTGGCAGAAGCCCCAAGGCATGCCACCAAGATTAATTTCACATAATGACTGGACCCAAATGTCCAGCTCCATCAGCCGTCTTTCCTGAAGCTTCTCTGGACCCCTCACCTAGAGTCACCTATGCTGACCTGGCCCCGAGCTGAGAAAGGGCAGGACTTGCACAGCGCATGCGCTCCTGTGACTCACAGCGCTGTCCAGACATGCAGGAGCCATCCTGGGGACAAACCCGGATCACCCCCACACAGGCCCACACGCTCGAGGAGTCTGGTGTCTACAAAGCTGAAAGTTAGGGATTGGTAAGTCTCAGCATCCTCGCCCACCTCTGGGAGACAGAGAGAGAGAGAACGCATTCACAGCCCCAGTTTTTCATTAAGATTTCGGCCCAAAGTTTGACTTAGTGACCCGTCACCCGGGTTCCCAACTCTCTGGCTTGCGCTGTACCTTCCTCCTTCCATGGTCTGCATTACTCAGATCTTATTAAAGGTTAATGCTTCGATCAAGGTATTGCCCTTTTAAAAAGGTATGTGGAGAAACAGCAAAGGGGCCAGGGCAGATCAACGGAAATGATCCTAGTGAAGGGGAAAACTGAACGAGAAAAGGCTAAAAAATGTAGGGAAGAAAGAAAAGGAAGGCAGCTGTTGCATCTCAAATCTGCAAGTTATCGGTGATAGCTAAGACATGTGTGTGCAGAGTCAAGCAGACTAGGTGCTCACTGGACGGCATGAGGTAGAACCTCCAGGAAGGACCACTGGCCTAGGACACAGGCGCCTGCCCCTGAGACCAGTGCCCACGCCACTCGCTAGGAGACCGCAGCCCTGAACCCCACCTCCCCGACTTCAGTTGTCTCACTTACAAAATGAGGGAGTTAGGTCAAATGACTCTCCTGCAATAAAAACTCTACGATTCTGTAATGGATGACAGAATACTCCTTCGCCTTTGCAGAACATTCTGCTTTAACTTCTAAAGAAGGAGGAGGAGAAAAGGAGTAATAACAATAATAAGAAGAGGAATAATAATAATATACAGGGATAGCAACTGCCCTGAATGGGATTGAAATAAGCCAGCTCTTGAGGGTCTGAGAGCCTCTGAGGGTGTGCTGCTCCACCCTCCCACCAAGCCCTCTTCCTTGTCTGCCATATCTGCAAAAGATGCTAGAAATGCGAGGTCCTAAACGTGACTCGGGGGAAAATCACGCGTTAGTTTCCCAAGGTGGAGAAAAGAGGGAAGCAATGACAGCAGAAGGCATTTTAACAATGAATTTAACCTAGTCCCTGACATAGTCTGTCAAAGTCCCCCAGCCCATCACCCATCTCAGATCTCTCATACACAAATTAGGTTCAAACCACAATTGTGTGGTTCCGCAAGATATGTACTGTCAAGGGATATAACATAAACTGGAAGACAGAAGGCACTTGAATTCACCATAATGTCAAAAGTCGACCTTGCATGACCCAGAACAAGGAGTGTGGGTGAGGGGATGAGGGAAGGGGGGGGGGGGGAGTGGCAACATCCAACAGGCCCAGGTGGTGGTGGTTCCAACAAGTGGTGGAGATTCTCACTCACCATGGAAAAGGAGCCACAGTGCGGATCTAAAGGCGACCCTAACAGGCCCTGAGGAATCGCGCAGCGAAAGTGAAGGATGAAGCTTCCTTTGGTGCAGTTCCCTTCCTTTCCCGAACCAGGGGCCTGTCTGGCTGGGGCCAGTGAATTAACCTCCTTCAATCAGCTCACTTTTTCAGCTGTCTTAACCACTGCTTCCTGCACAATTGATTTGAATCGACTGCACAGTCAATCTGACCTCTCATTAAAAGAGATTGAAAAGAATGCACTGGATTTTTCCTCAACCTGTGCCGGGCCAGCCTAGAACTGTGGGTAAACTCTGGGTATCTTAGCAGCAGCGTCCTTCAAATGTATGTGTTTCCCTGCCCCTCCCGCAGGGAAACAGGGGCACGTGTGCATGCCTTCTGGGCTTGGGGATGGGTGGCAGAGGATGTGAAGACAGCAAGTAACATTCCAGGGAGAAATGCCAAGTCTAGGAATTTTTGAAAAGTATTTGCATGGCTGACCTACTAATTAAAGCCTCATGTGTCCAAGGTAGCAACCACTTTCCAGTTGGAATCATATCTTGCCCACAGCAGTTAGCGTGGCGCCTCTGGTGCATGAACACACATGCACATGGCTGCAGGAGGCGGAGGGAAACCAAGCAGGAAACCGAGCACAGGACCTGAGCACACCGCCCACTTCTCACCTGACCGCCTCCTCCTGCTCCTGGTTTTGCTACTTTCCGTTTTCTTGGTTTCCTTCCCTAACCAGCCTCCACCAGCTTCCCTAAAGTATCCCACAGCCTCACTGCTTTCCCGACATGTACTTGTTTTTTTTTACTTAAAGATAAAATGGAAATCATGCCAGTCTAAGACCTTCAGTCCAAGGCAAGATGTTCTTTTTCTTTCCTTCCAATTGCTGTATTTGAAGCAAAAAACAAGTTGACTCTCTGTTAAGATCAATTCATTATAATGAGCCCACAGTGCTTCAAAAAATGGAGTGTCTGGGTGATTTGACAATTCATTGCCCGGGAACCCGAGAAGAGAACTCACTAAATCAGTCAGCGAATGGTGCTGCGGTTCTGTGGTCTGTGAGGAAAATCAGAGCTTTGAATGTGTAATTAATTCCTGGCGGGAAGAAAGGTGGGACGGGGTGCTCCCTTGATTCCTCTAGAAATAAGCAAAGGAACCCGAAGGTGAAGGACCCTTTCATGCGCAAATACTTTTCCTTTTGGGCAGTTTGTGCACCTCCTTTTCCCTACCCCAATTCCTCAACAAGAATTCTGCACATTAAACATCTCAGGTTGTTCTTCCTACAGTCCTGAGCATGTCTCTGCCCCCACCCCCCTAATTCCTCCATCCCCTCCATCACAGTGCAGGCAGTGGGAGCACCCAGGGTAGCTCTGACTTCACCAACAGCATCTAAAGCACCCTAATAGCTTCCCAACCCATCTGTTAATTAGCCTTTGACAAAAAAAAAAAGCCACACAGTTCCTCCCTCAAAGTGATTCTCATCTCCAAGACACTAATGAATCAACTCAGGGTGAGAAAGAAGGGACAGGTTTAAACGGGAGACGCTGGTATGGAATTCATGTCAAAATGGAGCCAGTGTGCTCAGGCATTTTCCGGGCAGAACCCCAGCCCTGGGAAAACATCAACAGCCCCTCACTGGACAGCCCCCTGGAAGCACTGCAGAAGCTGCTCCTGGACACGAAAGCCAGTGGATGCCTGAGGCCCATCAGCTCGAGCCTCCGAGGCAGGTGAAAAGAGGAAGGCGAGGTGGGGATCCTGGTGGGCAAGGGGGTTTCAATTAGTAAGGTGGGTCCCCCTGTTTCTCCAGGTGTGGCAATCCAGGTCCAGATCATGAGGTTCCTCTGTCTCTTTCCCCTCCCTGCTCAGTGCGACTATGCTTATCTGTTAGGATCACAGGAGAGCTGAGAGCTTCCCCTACAGACACCAACTTCTCCCACTAAAGCAGGATGGCAGCGCCTAGTCAATTCTGGAAAAGTTTAAATCTGTTCTTCCCTGAAGGGACAGAGAGGTGAAAGGTAGCCCTGCCCTAGGGAGTGTGTGCACGTGCGCATGGGCAGGCTGGAACCCCCAGGAGGAAGCAGGCTGATCTCGGGGCTCCTCACTCAGCCTCCTCACCCTGCTTGCCCAGCTACCACCTTCAGAGAATCACATAAAAATTAAAAGAATGAGCTTCTTGCCTTTTCAGAAAGCAAATGTCTTTGTTGAAACTATTTCAAGGAATATGTAAGCACATGCACATCCCGCCTCCTCCACTGCCCTCTGAAGAGTAGACTTTCTTTCTTCTCCTTTCTCCCCAGAGAGAACTCATCGTGGTATAAATATTTACCTTTCTCCATCACACGTGCCTTTTCCCTACCCCAATTCCCCAACAAGAATTCTGCACATTCAACTCCCTGAAATAGCAAACGGTGATCTCTGAAGTGTGAGCAAAGCGAGCTGAGTCGTGGTTCCATGCACACCCAGGAGTCAGTGAGCAGCTCCCTGGAATGTGCACACTCACCCTGGCACACCTGGGAAGAGATCAAGATGAAATGCAGCTGTGCCTAAGCAACCCCAAACTCAAAAGTGAAGCCCACCCCAGATCACCCATGGGGTGTCCTAGATGGATCTCTCAAGCTTTGTCTCCCTTCCCCCCGAAACACCGACAGGCATTGTCCCCTACCTAACCAGCACCAGCATGACGGTTCCTGAAGCCTGGAAGCACTGTCAGGCGAGACTGCAGCTGCTGGAAGAGGTGCTGTGAACTGAATAAAATCAGGAGTTGAGGCTGAGGGAGAAACATCTCATATTTACATAATGGTCTGAGGGCTGAAATTCATCTCCTTTCCCATGGTTACCTCTTTTCCCTGACTCCAGAGAGAAATTGCCCCAGGTGCATGGAGCCATACACTATACACCCTGGTTTGGGGAGGGGAGGAGATCAGTGTTACAGGGAGGGGAGAAATCACCAAGGCTGGCCAGTGACATCTCCAGGGACACAAATCAGTACAACATAGGCTAGCGCCAGCTTCCAAACACCATCAGTACCCTTCTAGGTGATGATGAGTACACTCAGTAGGAGGTGGCAAGGTCAGGGCAGGGGCCAGCTCCCCCTACAACAGCAAAGAACAAGGACTCAGAGAAGAAAGGATCCCAAAGGAAGGTGTGTGGAATCAACCAGAAGACCACAGCCAGAGTGGAAGGTGTGATCAGAAGCCAGGACCATAGGAGGTTAAAAGGAGACAAGCCTCCGGGGCTGCAAGCAGAGATGGAGGGATAAGGACCAGATACATCTGCTTCAGGAAGGTGCCTGCCCACAGGCAATTCCCTGTCTGCTTTCCTTCTCTGTCTAGAGAGAATTTCTTCATCTGACAAGAAGACCCAGAGGAGAGAATCTTGTTTTGCTGTCCATCCCACCTGCCTTCTGCATTTGAGGACCTGCACTGACCACAGACCATTTGTCATAATTCCTCCGTCAGTTCCCAGGACCAGTCTCACTACCTGAGAAATAAGATGGGAGTGGAACGGAGGGCAGGGGCACCTCTGGGTCATGAGCAAGCGTCATAAACAGGACTCCAGGCAGGGCCCTAATTCCCGCACCGGAGTCGTCAGCGTTGAAGTACCCACACTCTGGAGATTTGACTCAAATCCAGGGAGCATGGTCTTTTCTCAACATCTACAGTATTGAGGAGGAGGGGAGCGCTCAGAAATGTCTCTGCCTCTCTCTCTCTGCATCAAGGTACAGGAGATTAATGGCCCCAGCAGTGAGGGAAGAGGGTTTTCAGGACAAAAGAATAACAAACAGAGTGCCCAGATGAGTAACGGTCTCTGGTTCAGGGTGGGTGCCTGATGGATAAACTCAGAAGCAGCATTAGATGGAGAGATGGTCCGGATTCCCAGGACCATGTGCCAGAAATGGAGGAATATCCCAGGGCAGGGTTTTTCCCTGAGAGGACTCAGTTGAACCACATCCAGCCATTCATCATCACGAGGGGAATGGAAGCAAAACGAAGTTTATATCCCCTGGGTGCTCTGTTCCTGGAGTAGGAAAAAGGTTGCTCTGACTTTCCAGGGGGCTCGCTGGGAGCTGGAGAGGCGGGGCGGGAGGCAGTCAGGGTGAAACCATGGACTACCAACCACCTTTTGAGCTCCTGGCATAAGTTTTGGTGTGAGGCTGCCCCCTCTGCCTCCCAATTTTAAGCAGTGAAAGATGCCCAGCAGGTTTAGCACAGCAAGAAGTGTTAACTCCGAGTTCTGCCTACAGGGTTTCAAAGAACAAGTCCTCCAGGCTCAGCACAAAAGATAAGCAGCCCACTCGGCGGGATGCCAGGAGGAGACACCATCTGCCTTGGGACAACATACCGCCCCCATCTCTAACACCATCCCCTTTACACTAAGTCACTTGGTACTCTTTTCCCTAAGGTTCCAACGGTGGTCAGTTTCCTTTATTGGGGATGATCTCCAGTGTGACTCAGAAAACAAAATGTATGAAGAGCCTACCCATGCCATCAAAACTACGCCCTGGACCCTCACCCAGGATGACAGAATGTGTAAAATTCTTACACTCCAGCTTCATAGACCGCCTCCCACACCCCGCCAATCCTCGCTATACTCTGTAAATCCCCCTACCGCCTCCAGCACAAGAGGTGTTGATTTATGGCATGTCAAGGGAGCAAGGGTGAACATGATTTCAGAGTCAGGAGGGACCCAGGGATGCCGAGAGCCAGGAGGACCAGGGAAGCGCGTTAAGAGTATGGAGAGGGGTGAGGCTCCGGGAGCCCGGGGCGGGGGGGCACCTGCCCGAGGCTCTCACCTGTGGATGTTCATCTCCCGCGGAGGGCGGTGGGCCTTATCGTAGGAGACCTTGGCGAAGACGCCGGCCACGATGACGAAGGCGATCACCCCGCAGGTGATGTAGACGGTGAAGTTGGTCTTGTCCTTCTCCGGGTCGTACTTGTTCTCGGGCCCCGGCGACACCACCTTGGTGCTGGGCGTCTGCACCCACACGGGGCTCTGGTAGTTGTTGCACTGGCGCTGGTCCAGCTTCTCATGGCGCTTCTTGCAGCAGAAGCGGTAGTAGCAGGTGCCGCAGCAGTACAGGTAGCCGCTCTCGCTGTTGTTGCACTCGAACTCCTTGTCGTACTGGCCGCTCACGTCGTAGTAGCCCCAGCACGTCTCGTAGGTGACGGTCGCGCTGGCAGCCGCCGCCGCCGCCGCCACCGCCGCCGCCGCGGGCTGTCCCCGCCGGCTCCCCGCCTCCGGGACGCCGGACGCCCGGGCGGTGCCGTTCAGCTCGCGGCCGCCCCGGGCCAGGGCGCCCCCGGGCCGCCGGCCCCCGACGGCAGGGGCGCCGGCGCTCAGGGTCCGGTTGGCAGCGCGGCCGCGAGCGCCGTGGGCGCCGGGCAGCAGGTCCAGGAACTCGGGTGAGAGGAGCAGCAGCAGCAGGAGGCGCCGCGGCGCCATGGCGGGGCAGGCGGGCGGGCGGGCGGGCGCGGGAGCTTCAGGCCGCTCCCTGGCCGGCGGGCTCGGAGGGCGGCCGCGCGGGCCGGGCTGGCGGCGCGGGGCGGTCAGTGGCGCCGGGGCGATGGCGCCATCGAGGCGCGAGCGGCGGCGGAGGCGACAGGGGCGCGCGGTGCGCACGGGAGGGACCGGCCGGGCGCGGGCTGCTGGCTCTCACGCTGCGCGCCGGCTCCGCGCTCCCCCTGCGGGCTCGGCGCGCCTCCCGGGCAGCCCCATCCCCCGCCGGCGGCGGCAGCCCCGCGCGCGGCTCGGCTCGGCTCAGGCAGGACCCGAGGCGCAGCTCCGGGAGGCGGTGGCAGCGTGGTCCCGTCCGGGCGGGTCCTGCGGGACAAGAGAAGGAGCCGGTCAAGGGGTGGAGCAGCCGGTGCTCCGGGAGGCGGGTGGGGAGCGGAGGGCGCGCGCAGCCCTCGAGGAGCGAGGCTCCGGGCCGGGAGGGGCTCAGAGCCCACTCCCGAGACGGGCCCGGCGCGCCGGCCACGGAGGGCGCACGAGCCGCTCGCCCGAGTCGCCCCTCGGGGCGTCACGCCGCTGCCCGAGCCCTGGACCGCCGGCCCCGCAGCGCGTTCCCGCCGCAGGCGGGCTCCCCGGGAAGGAACCGGCTGCCGCTTGGGGTCGGGCGGCGGGTTCGGGGAGCGCGGCGGCCGGACCTCACTCACCATGCCCTGCGGCGGCTGCAGAGGCGGCGGCGGCCCGGCGGGAGCGCAGCTGCAGGAGCGAGCGAGTCGGGGAGCCACCGCTCGCCGCCTGCACCGGTGCCGGAGCGGAGCGAGTGCGAGAGGAGCGAAGGAGACACACGCACTCGCACTCCCGCACACACGGGAGCGCCGCGAGAGGAGAGGGGGGGCCGCCGCTCCGCTCCCCGCCGCCCACGCTCACACGCCCGGGCGCCCGGTGGGAGGGGGGGTTCCTCTCTGCTTCTTCCCCCTCGCGGCACTTGAAGCTCCGCGTCACCAAAGCTCAGGACACCCGTTAATCAACAAGGCGAACCAGGCCCGGCGCGCAAAGAGGGGCCCGGGAGTAGGGCGGGAGTGTACCCTCTGTAGCTGGCCGGCGGAGGACCAGACCTTCCCTGCCTTTGCCCGATCCAGCCCTGGCAGCCGGTCCCAATCTACCGGGTCCCTGGCTCTCGGGCTGTGCGCAACCAGAGCTGGAGCTGGGGTTTCTGCAAGCCTTTGCCTCTCTCTAGTGGCTGCGCTGGCTGCAGAGAGATGAGGTCAAGCCCATTGCTACAGGTTCCTAAACTGAGACCAGGGCTCAAGTGGCTTGTATGAGGTTATTGGGCCACCAGGGAGCAGGAACTACACTCCCTTCCCCTTAGGCACACTGCTTCCCACCCGGCCTCCAAAATGCGCACAGGCACAAAGCCCCAGCGCTGGGTGTCACCTCTGTTTCCCTCCTTCCAGGACTTTTTCCAGAGCTTTGGGGCACAGTTAAAAAAGCTGTCTGAGCCTGTAAGAGCTTTGAAAGTCCTCTACTGTAGCTGACTGGGTGGGGGTAGGGAGGAGGGGGTGCAGAGGGTGGAGTTCCCTTATGGGTGCTGATCTGATCTGTGAAACAGGCCCAGGTGTTACTCTCAAAGCCATGAGGGCACCTACCCTGAGGGAGCCACAATCATATTTGGCATACCCTGGTGGAGGAGGTGGGGAATGAGGACAAAAAGCAGTGGCCACTGCCAGGATCCTGCCTGCCTGGCCTGGCCTTGTGTGCCTGTGCCCAGAGGGCTTAGGCTGAAGGCAGAGAGCAGGTTGTGAGATTGTAGAGATTGTCCCCAAGGCTGCCTATTCGGTCCCATTCATGCATGACCCAAATCTAGGATCCCCCATGAGAGAAAGACAGCCTCTCCTTGGAACTGCAGAATGGATACATTGCAGCGAGAACACAGGTTCCAAGGCACTCAAGAAGGAGCTACTCAACCTAGATGAGAGGTGCACAAACTCCCCACTTGCTGCTTCCTCTCCATTCCCTTCCTCTTCCTCTGGGCTGCCTCCCATCCCCTCAACTTCCTCTCAGCTGCCACCCTTTTCTTAATGATCCTGTTCTATAACCATTTATTTGGTGCCTGCTCTCCACCAGGCACTGGAGTGTGTGCTGAGATAAAGGATGAATGAGACCATCCCTCTCTTCATGAAGGGGACAGGTAAACAAATGATCACCATATTGTGGTGATTTCCCATGAAGAGGTGGGTATGGGAAGCTCTGATAATTCAAATGACAGGTGCCCACCTAGCCCTGGAGGGGAAAGGGGGAGTCCAAGGCAGCTTTCTTTATATATATATTTTATTGGTTTTTTACAGAGAGGAAGGGAGAGGGATAGAGAGTTAGAAACATCGATGAGAGAGAAACATCGATCAGCTGCCTCCTGCACACCTCCCACTGGGGATGTGCCCACAACCAAGGTACATGTCCTTGAACGGAATTCAACCTGGGGCCTTTCAGCCTGCAGGCCAACGCTCTATCCACTGAGCCAAACCAGTGAGGGCCCAGGCAGCTTTCTTGACAGGGTGATGAGCAGAACCTTGAAAAACGATTAAGAGTTAGTACATCAAACAAGAGTGGAAGGACACTCCCAGCAGAGGGGGACATCATTAGCAAAATCAGGAAGACAGGGAGCGAGCAGCAAGGCTATGTGAGCAGGGGATTAGCATAAACTCTGAGGGAGTCTTCCAAATAAAGCTGGCAGAAGGGCATTGATCCCCTGCCAAGGAACTTGAATTTATTCTACAGGAATTACCGGTGGGCTTTACTCAAGGGGAAGACACTGTCAGACTTGCATGTCCGCTGGATCTCTAAGTCAACATGAAGAGGGAACACTGGATGGGAGAAGCGCTGCTCTGACATCCCAGGTAAAAGTTCATGAAGGGATTAAGTAAATTACTGGTAGTTAGTTGGTGCCCATCGTACAAATGACAGGCATAATCAAAAGAGCAAGTTCAGGACAGCAGAAGGGATGGGCATATATTGAAGAGCTCTAAGTGAAGTTGTCCAGCACAAGGGTTTCAAAGCTCAACAGAGCAGATAAAATCGTATGCACTTGGGAATCACAACAGTCTCTTCACCCTCATCCGATAGGCAGGCTTTAAGTCAGTCCTCTTTCCAGAGCTTTCACCTCTCTTCGTGATCCCAGAATTGCTCACACCATATCTGGGAGTTTCCTCACAATGGTTACCAACGTGCCTTCCTCATGTGGGACTCTATCAGACCTGAGCAGTGGCACTGAGTAAGGGAAACTGCTTTGGTTCCTCAGGCTGCCACCACCCACAAATATGTTCTGAACCCCTGTGCTCATAATGGACACTCTAAGCCACTAAGAGTATCATAGAGTTGGATAGGACCTTAGGGGTTATTTATTCCAACCCTGACTATAGTATACTATATATTTTTTTCTATTACAGTTCACATTCAATATTATATTAGTTTCATGTGTATAGCATAGTAGTTAGATATTTACATAACTTACAAAGTGTCCCCCTCGTAAGTCTAGTACTCACCTGGCACCATACTTAGTTATTTCAATACTAGAGGCCTGGTGCATGAATTCGTGCACGGGTGGGGTCCCTTGGCCTAGCCAGCTATCAGGGCTGATCTGGGCTGTCACCCAGTTCCAATTAGATTGATCGGGGTGGCTGGCAGGGGGTGGGGGGAGGGTGGAAGGTAGGGGGAAGGACTGTGGGAGGTTGGCGTGGGAGCACACTGACCACCAGGGGGCAACTCTGCATTGAGCATCTGCCCCCTGGTGGTCAGTGCGCATCATAGCTACTGGCCAGTTGTCCAGTTGTAAAGGTCGCTTAGGCTTTTATATAGAGATTATTGACCACATTCCCTATGCTGTACTGCATAGCTCATTGACTCTTTTTTAACTGCCAATTTTTACTTCTTAATCCCTTTACTGACACTTCCAGCCCTCCTGAGTTGTCCCTGGTAGGAGTCCAGGTTGGTTGCCTACCAACATCCATTTCCCTACTTTCTCCTTCTACTTACAATACCTGAATTGTTGACAGTGTGGAAGTGTCCTTCCTCTATGTGTCTGACTCATTCAAACATTCCAGAGAAGAAGCGTCTTTTTTTAACATCCATAGCAACTACAGACAGCCCTTAGGTTCGGGGCGAAGGGACCCCATCCTTACCTCTAGAAAGTAAATCCTAGTTGGGCTAAGCCAACCGTAATAATCTTATTTCTCTTGCCAGTGATTTGTTAAGAATGGACGTGTGATCCAGTTCTGGCCAATACAAAGTGAGGGAACTGTTGAGAGATTCTGGAGAGATTTTCTTTGCTTTTAACACCAGTGGTAATTCCTCTACTTTTTTGAGTGTTGTTTTTCTGGCTGCTATGAACTTGAGGGGGGAGGTGGGGGCGGGGGCGGCCATGACAGAAACCAGTTGAAATTGATATTCAGTTTCATAGTCACTAGTGCTGCTCACTAAATATTTCTACCTTCCAGACATATAGTAGAACTAGGGGCCCGGTGCACAAAAATTTGTGCACTCGGGGTGGAGGGAGTCCCTCAGCCCGGCCTGTGCCCTCTCACAGTCTGGGACTCCTCAGTGGATGTCCTATGATGGCCCCAGTCTGCCAGGCGCCTTTTGTGTGTGTGTGTGTGTGTGTGTGTGTGTGGCCACTGGGGACCTGCCCCCAGCCACATCTGAGGCTCGGAGCAGTCCTCCTGTGTGTGTCTACCTGCTGGGGACCC
>PVJC01006301.1:8734-55631 GCA_004026665.1 Murina feae | reverse complement strand
GCTCTGAGATCTCCCATGGTGCCCTGCAGCACAGTCCCTCCCGCTCTGAGATCTCCCATGGTGCCCTGCAGCATGTGCTCCCGCTCTGAGATCTCCCATGGTGCCCTGCAGCATGTGCTCCCGCTCTGAGATCTCCCATGGTGCCCTGCAGCATGTGCTCCCGCGCCCCTGTCCTCCTACCCCCGGCCCCTGCAGAGCCAGGCTCTGCACCCAATGGCCCAGCGGGTTGCACATCTCTGGATCTTCCGTTCGTGTTGGTTCTGGGCCAGGGACTGGGTGTGCCCCAGCTGGGGGTACCTAGGGCCCAGCATGGGGAGATGGCAGTGAGCATCACCAAGTGGGTGGACAAATGGACCCTATCTCCCATCCTGCTCTGGCCAGGGCCCGGCCTGAAGTCCTGACCTGTACTTCTGGGGGCCCCCATTTTTGGGATGGCACTTTCGATCCAGATGTGGCCCAGCAAGAGGCTATACAGCAGAACCTCACCATTGGGCTGTCTTTGCTGTAGGCAGGTAAGGCCTGGGGAGGGGAGCAGGGCTGTCAATCAGGGAGTGGGGGGGTGCATGTGATACGGGTAGTGGGGCTCCCTGTTCCCTGTGTCAGAGGATCTCAAGGTGATGCAGAAGGCAAAGACAGCACCCCTATCCCATTCATCCCCTTCTGTCCTAACATGTGCAGCCCACCCAGCACAGGCAGCCAGGGGCTCAACGCCATGTCCTGCAAAGCACCTGCCATGGAGCTAGTCGTCCATGTGGAGGCACCGGGTTCGTGGTGAGAAAATGATGACGTCTTTCATGTGAGAATGGTGAGACGAGGGGAGAACAGTTGGGTGAATAGAGGAAATGGCGTGGCTGCAGTGAGTGCCCCCTGGAGGTCAGTGGCTCAGATGCAGGCACGCGATAAGGGCGGGTGGAGGCTTGCCAAGCAAGCCTGATGGAGGGCAAGGGCTGGGGAGCTGAGGGTTTCTCAAGGGAGTGAACCTTGAGCTGGGCAGAGAGGGAAGTGAAGAGAGGAGGGGGTGCTGAGAAAGGGGCTCAAACCTGGTCACTCAGTGGGGTAAGACTGCCAGGGGAGGGGAATCACAGGAAGCGGGCTGGAAGGATGGGGGGATCATAGAGTAGAACAGACTGACGATGACCAGGCCAAGGGAGTAGACACGGGAATAGGTGACTGAGGAGGGAAAAGGACAGAATCACTGTAGGAGAGGAGTCTGAGGTATGGAGGAGTCGAGTGGGAGTTGTAGAAGAAATCCCAGGGGCACTGACACCCCCATTATGGATGGCAATTGTCCAAACTGGGTGCCCACTCTCCAGATGCCAAGGGGACAACTGGATGTATCCCTAAGAAGGAACCTGGAGGTAGAGTTCAGGGCAGTTAGAGGAAGCGTTTGCAATAATGAAACGGACTGCGCTGGGAAGGCAGTGAGAGTTTGGCATCCAGGCAGAGAATGTGGGGAAGGAATTCTATTATCAAATACTCCAGAACTCAGAACTCCACAATCGAGAAGGGAGAGAAGCCAAAACGGTGCCTGGGAGTTAGGGGGCAAACAGGACCAAGGGCTGACCCATCAGCCAGGTGGGCAGAACCTCGTGCTCCTACCTCTATGCTGGATGCTAAGTAGAGTGTTCTTGCACCAGCCACAGAGGGCAGAACCTCCGGGTCCAGAAATTCCAGGACCTTGAGGTTCTGAATTCCAAGGTTTTGTGAGTCTAACACCCTGGGCGGCTGAGGTTTCCAAGATCTCTGATTCCAGTTCCTCACAGGCCGGCCAGGATTAGAGCAAGTGCAGGTAAAAGCTCTGGCCTGAATGCCAAGCTGGGTTCAGATCATAGCTCTGCAACTTACCACCTGTGTGTATGCTTGCACCAGGCACGAAAGCTCTTTGTGGCTCAATTTCCTCACTGAAAAATAGAGATAATAATAAATGGTGAGGATTAAATGCTCGACTTAGAACACTGTCTGCCACATGATAAATGTTCAAAAATATTAGGCATTATTACTATTATTTCAGAACCCTGGGATCCCCAAATCTTTTAATATAAAGCCTCTAATATTATAAATGTTCTGGTAAGGAATTACCACAAGCTCAGGGAGTTAAGACAACAATCATTTATCACTAGAGGCCCGATGCACAAAGTTCATGCACTGGGGGTGGGGGTGGGGCCCTTAGCCCAGCCTGCACACTCTTGCAGTCTGGGAGCCCTTGGGGGATGTTTGACTGATGGCTTAGGCTCACTCCCCAGGTCTAAACTGGCAGACGGACAACCTTAGCACTGCAGCAGAGGCAGGAGAGGCTCCCCACCACCACTGCAATGGCCAGCAGTGAACCTGGCTTCTGGCTGAGTGGCGCCCCCCTGTGGGAGCACACTGACCACCAGGGGGCAGCTCCTGCATTGAACATCTGCCCCCCTGGTGGTCAGTGCACATCATAGCAACTGGTCATTCTGTTATTCAGTTGATTTGCATATTAGCTTTTTATTATATACTAGTGGCCCAGTGCACAAAATTTATGCACATTAAAAGGGGATTAATTAGAGAAAATATTTTAATATTGCTATTTGCGCTTTCTCTATAATAGAAGTGTCAGAGATTACAGAAAATTAGTAAAACGTATATGAAAATCTTCCTCCTATCAGAGTCTGAGGTGCACCATGGAACCCAGAGTCAAGTCTTCAACCACCCACGTGCACCTCAAAATCGCTCAAGACCCAAACCTGGGCTAGATCCAGACCCGGCCAGTCCCACTCTGTCAAGCCCTGCCAGGTGTGGGGGAGGGTGCAGCCTCAGGTCCCCTCGGTGCCAGGGCAGGGGGGCACAGCCTGAGGTTCCCCATCAAGCCCTGCTGGGCGGAGGGAGTGGCCTGTGATCCTCCAGCCTGGTGCCGGGGCAGGAGGCACAACCTCAGGTGCCCTGGCCTGGCACCAGGGAAGAGGGTGCAGCCTGAGTTCCTCTGGCCTGGTGCCAGGGAAGGGGGAGCAGCCTGAGGTCCCCTGTCAAGCCCCATGCAGGAGGTGGGTGGGTGTGCAGCCTCAGGTCCCTGCTGATTGCTCCTTAAGGCTCGTTATGGGAACTTAGCCTCAGCTGTGGGTGCAGATTGACCGGAGTGATGGTCATTTTGCATATGCCCTCTTTATTATATAGGATGATGATGATGATGATGATGATGATGATAGGATTATAGCTCATGATTTTGTGGGCCAGGAATTCCAACAGGGCTCCACAGGAAGCACTCCACTGCTCCCCAGTGTCCAGGTCTCTCCTGGGATAGCTGACTGCTAAAGACTGGTGGGGCACCTCTCCCCACACAGCCTCTCTGCACCGCGGCTGGTTTGGGCTTCCTCACATCAATGCAACATCCAAATGTGGAATTTATTAAACAAAGGCCCAGAGCTCTGAAGAGACAAAGGCTAACACTGTCCCCCCTTTGAAGGCCAGCTCAGCACCATTTCCTTGGTACAGTGGTCAGGGAGAGCCCGAGTTCAAGGGAAGGAAGACGGGGCCCCTGAGGGCACGAGTGGCAAACAATGTGCAATCACCTTTAATGGCTTGCAGGATCAGGAGCTCCAGGGGCTGAGGTTGCAAGTTAACAAGGACCTGAATGCGGAGGAGCAGAAAAGGTCCAGTCAGGGGGAGGGGAGAGGAGAGAACAAAGAGCGAGGGGACACGGAGGAGGGTCAGGGCCACGCAGGGCACCTGGTGCAGCATGACATGAGCACCCTGCCCCCACCCCTTGCAGGTACCTGGAGAAGTACTTGACACGCTTTCTGCACACAGCCAAGTAGCACTTCATGGTGGGCCAGTGCGCACGGTCTACTAACCTGTTTCCCCGAAAGTAAGACATCCCCCCGAAAATAAGACCTACTCACAGTTTTGCCTGCTGGTGAAATATACGGCATCCCCCAAAATAAGACCTCCCCCAAAATAGGACCTCTCTGATAATAAGGCCTCCCCCAAACATAAGGCCTCCCCGATAAAAAGGCCCCCCCGAAGCTACTGTAACTCTGGACTCTGGGCCATAGCAGAGCAGACAGGAAATGCGAGGTCTCTTTTAATCAGAGAGCCCGCGCCGCCACCACCAGGACAAGCGACCGCCTGCTGCTCGCTCTGCCCTGACGGAGTCTGGCTGACTCACAATTAGACAGTGAGTTCTGCGGGGCAGGAGTTGGGCACATTGTGTGGACACACAGGTAATAAATTTCCTTTTTTTTTGTTCAACAGTAAATGTGTACTGTATTCTTCTTCATGGAAAAATAAGACATCCCCTGAAAATAAAACCTAGCACATCTTTGGGAGCAAAAAGTAATATAAGACACTGTCTTATTTTCGGGGAAACAGGGTACATGTTCACCCATGGCCATCCTGTCGCCGCTGGCACCCCCCCCCCCAGGGCATGCTGCATGCGCGCTGGGCAGATGGCTGGGCGCCAGGCGCACTTCACTGTCTGCTTGGATGTGGACCAGTACTTCAGCGGCGCCTTCAGGCCCGAGCCGCTGGCCTGGCGCTACCGCTGGCCGGGGAGGCTGCTGCGAGGGCACTTCTGCTGCGCACGCGGCCTGGAGGCGGCTGGACCCACGAGAGCCACCTCCACAAGTCCTCTGGCTGCACCAGCCGCCAAGGTGCTGTCGCCCGAGCTCTGCGGGTGCCCGGACCTCAGCCAGCGAGCAGAGAGCCGCTGCCGCGCCTGCTCTGGTCGCCCAAGGAGCTCCCCGCCCTCGCGCAGACACGGCCTGGGGCCACGCGCAGTGAGCTGAGCAGCAAGGAGAGCCGCTGAAGCCCTCGGTCCCTTCCGGCAGCAGAGGGCGCTTTGGAGGACAGGGAGATGGGCTGAGGCAGCCCCTCCACCTCGTGCAGGTGCTGGTGGGAGGTGGGGACCCCCGCCTGTGCGCAGACAGGTGGTTGGTGCTGGGGCCTGTGCGCGTGGTTCTCGGGCAAAAGCCATCGGGAGGCTGAAGGCAATGCCTCGCAGGACCTGGACGGGACACAGCACAGCTGGAGCCACACAGCAAGGTCTCAGGTAGAGAGAGGCCGGCCCGGGGTCCGTTTACTGGGGTCCAGAGTGGGGTTCGAGGGTGTCGTGGACTCTCTCTGCTGGTGAATTCAGCATACAAGAGTGGGGGTTTAAAGCTCTGGAAGGGAAAACACAAGGGCCCCAGTGATCAGTTATGGGAGTCAACCAGGATCTCCAAACACAGGGGCCTGGGGGTAGGGGGGGCGGGTAGCTGCGGCTCTTTGGTCCAGAGGCTGGCCGGGGGCTATTGAGGTGGCTGCCTTGGCAATCAGCGCTTAGAGTGGGCACTTGCATTACAAAAAGGCAGAAAGAAAGAAAAAAAACCTCAGGAAGGGAGCCCCTCACTTGCAAGCCTCCTATCCCTTGGTTTCTGGGGGAGAACTGAGGCAGAGACCTTTCACCTCTGATCTTACTGAATTTAGTCTGTGCCACCTGAAGAGATGTTTTAGACGCCACCCCTCCCCTCAGCAACCCCCCCGTTTTTTAAAAATGAGACTGGATGCCAGTGGCTTTGACCTTTCCCCTCCCTGGCCCTCAAGCATCCTTTGTACATCTAATCTAATAAAAGCCTAATATTGAAATTGACCATTTCTTAGGGATGCCTAAGCCATGCCCACCAGCCAATCAGAGTGACTGTGTGCAAATTAACCCAGCCAAGATGGAGGCCGGCAGTCATGGAGCTGAGTAAACAGGCAGCTTCTGTTGCAGCAGGAGTAAAACTGCCAGCAGCCAGCTGGGCTTCTCCAGGCTCCAGACAATAACATATTTGCAACATTGTCTCAATTATAGAAGCCTCAGAGTTGAAGCAAACAGCAGTCCTGGCTGCAACATTCTTTCAATTTTAGAAGCCATGAGCTGAAGCAGACAGGAGGCTTCCTTACCTGCCTAGGCCTAGGCTTAAAGGAACAGTGTATCAATTATAGAAGATAAATAAACCCCAGAAACCTGCTTCCAACCAGCCTTGCTGGAACATTGGGTCAATGGGAGCTGTGGGCAGCCTGAAAGCCTGAAAACAGCCCTCAGTCTGTCACCCAGGCTGGCCACACCCCAGTGGGGTGAGGGACCCCACTGGGGAGCTTGGCCAGCCTGTAAACAGCCATCAGCCCCTCACTCAGGCTGGACAGGTACCCCAGTAGGGACCCAAAACCTGAAGGGACTGAGGGCAGCCTGAAAGTCTGAAAATGGCCCTCAGGCCCGCACCCAGGCTGGCCACACCCCAATGGGCTGAGGGACCCCACTGGGGGGCTTGGTCAGCCTGCAAACAGCCATCAGCCCCTCACCCAGGCTGACCAGGCATGCCAGCAGGTGGACATCCCCAGAGGGGTCCCAGACTGTGAGAGGGCACAGGTCGGGCTGAGGGACCTCCCGAGTGCACACATTTTTATGCACCGCGCCCCTAATATTTAAATAATACTATTGTGAATGGAAAAGGGGCTATGACATAACCTGACAAGTTCAGGGGCCCACAAGGCAGGCCCGATAAGCTCAGTAGCCACACAGGATGGATGATGGTAAATTCCTGACCGGTAGTCCTGTCCCAGGACTGCAGCATCCTAGCAAAGGTCAGCCTTCCCCTCCCGTGAGTCCTGTCCACTGTCCTTATGTACCTAGCATAACAGACCTTGGAAGTGGCAGAGTAATCACCTTTCCAGACCCTCGGGGACACAACACAGGCACCAGAGCACAAGATCTCCAGAACCCCTCCTGGTTTCCTGGTTCCCCGATCCCATCTCTGTGTGCTGTGTTAATGGTGGCTATCCTGCCCGGCCATTGTAAACCATGTTTGTCCGTTTTGGTTTTCATCCAGTCCTAGAGATTTGCCTGCTTTGCTTTCTCCCACCTCCCTAATCTGTCACCAATGATTTGATGTATCCTCCTTACGTTTTTTTTCTCCTTTAATTCTAAATGCATCCAAGGAACTGCAAAACTGCCTTTTTCTAGAGCATTTTCTCAGTCTTTGAGATTTTGTTTCCAGGCAAAATTTGGCTCAAACTCTTTCTTAAAACTTTTTATAGGAATTCTTTCTTTTTTCTAATTTTTTATTTATTATTATTGTTTTATTTCAGAGAGTAAGAGAGAAGAAAAGCGAGATGAAACATCAATCAGAATCATTGATCAGCTGCTATCTGCAGGCCCCACAGTGGGGATCAAGCCTGTAACCTGGGCATGTGCCCTGATTGGGAATCGAACCAGGCCTCCTGGCTCATAGGCTGACGCTCAACCACTGCCACAATGGCCGGGCCATTTATTTACTTATTTACTTGTTTATTTATTTTTTAACCCTCACCCGAGGATATTTTTCCGTAGATTTTTAGAGAGAGTAGAAGGGATGGGGAGAGACAGAGAAACGTCGATATGAGAGAGACACATCGACTGGTTGCCTCCTGAATGCACCAGGACAGGGAACCGAGCCTGCAACCGAGGTGCAGGCCCTTGACCGGAATCAAACCTGGGATCCTTCAGTCCATGGGCGGATGCTCTACCCACTGAGCCAAAAGGGCTAGGGCAACTCTTGTTTTTAAGGTGTTCATTGGAATGGTTTTTAAGAAGTTTATTGATTTTTAGAGAGAGCGGAAGGGGGGAGGGAGAGGAAGAAGCATCGATGGCACAACATGGATCAGCTGCCTGCCTCCCGCACACCCTCTACCAGGGATGGCGCCTGCAACTCGGGCATGTGCCCGGACAAGGAATCGAACCAGCAACATCCTGGTGCACAGCAACCTCCTGGGACAACCCCCAACCAACTGAGCCATACTGGCCAGGGCTCCAGTAAGCTTTTATAATACGTTTCTGTGTGTTGGGAGTTCTCTTGTTGGTATCATAATAAAACGGGTTATTCCAAGTGTCTTTATAGCATTTTGCCTGGAGAGTCAACGTTTACAAAAATGACATTTCCTTGCTCTGGGGCTCATAGGTCTGTTTGGTCACAGCGTCTAGGAGAGATGTTTCCTCATCCATGGCTGCTGTCCAGACTCTGCCTCCTCAACCGGGGAAAACACAGGCTCCGAATAGGAGCGTGAAGTCATCGGGTCCTCCAGGAAAGGTGGTCCCAGAGCCAAGGCAACAGGAAAGGTAACGACTGGGAGCCCCTGAGCTTTCGTCTGACAGTTGGGAGCACTGAGGCCGGCGAGGGGGGGTTCCACTCCAGGTCCCCTGAATCCCTTAGGCAGTGTTCGCATAGACTTGCAGTTTTAACAGCCTCCACTGCTCCGAGGCAATAAAGCAGTTCCAGCTGTAAGCCAGTCCTGATGGTGTTTATAACCTAGTAATTTGTATAAGCAAGTTCCAGTTATTGATGATGTGAAATAAAAGATCCCTCCCCTCTCAAAAGTAGTTCAAACTTCCCTGGTGCCTCTTACCTAAAGAAGGTAAGCAGAATCCAGAAGGCCTTTTGGCCACTGGATTAGAAATAAGAACAGGGCAGGTTTCTGGAGAACGGGATAGACTGCGATCTGGTACATCCCTTCCTCTGGGACCATGATCCCCATCTTACCCTAGAACATGCACCAAGGGTCACACACAGGACCCTGGGGGCACTAGAGACCTGCGTGAGCAGGTAAGACCTGGATGGGAGTCGGATGTTCATGCTCATGTGTGTGACTATGGACAAGTTCTTTACCTTTGCCCTGTCTCAGATTTCTCATGCGTAAAGTGGGGGTGCCAGTCCGAGGTTGTGATGCTCCCAGAAAACATAACTTCCCATCTCCTTCTCTTTGCCTGCCCCTTCTCCAACAGGTTCATAGTGCAACTAATTCAGCAAAAAGTCATTTTCTCTTTAAAAGAGAAAACGATGGCACACTCAAAGGTTTCGAGGTGCTGGGCTCAGGCAGCCGCTTGCTGTGGGTGAAGCCAGTGGTGTGCTGGTGAGTGTGTGGCAACCGGCTCTTGGAGGAAAAAGAAAGCCCAGTCTGTAGGGATTTGCACCACCAAGGATACCCCGCCTGGCTGATCCCCAAGCTCCCACTGAATGCAGAGTGGAAAAGAGGTGTGCGCAACCCACTCCCATGAGCCAGGACAGCAGGTCCTCGAATGATGTTGCGTTCAACATCGTTTCCTTACAGCGTCGTTGAGACACAATAGGAACTTAACTCTTGCTTATATCAGTCTATGGTAAAATTGGTCTAGAAATAACATCATTTCACTTAAAGTCAAAGAACCTATCATGACATTACAGGAGGATTTAGCTGTACACACCACTGGCACCACTGGTACCACTGGTCTAGGAATCAAGTCACTGAGGCAGGTGGGCACCCCTAGCCAATCAGCTGTAGCTGGGATGGGGTCATGTGACCAAATATGGCCAGTACCCACCCTTCCACCACATAGCAGGCTGTGGGAGGTCAGTTTCAGAGAAAAAGATGAGTCCTGTGAGATTATTTAAACCACTAGGGGCCCAATGCACAAAAATTTGTGCACTCGGGGGAGGTCCCTCAGCCCAGCCTGTTCCCTCTCACAGTCTGGGACCCCTCGGGGGATGTCCACCTGCTGGCATTCCTGGCCAGCCTGGGTGAGGGGCTGATGGCTGTTTGCAGGTTGGCCAAGCCCCCCAGTGGGGTCACCCCATTGGGGTGTGGCCAGCCTGGGTGAGGGGCTGAGAGCCGTTTTCAGGGTGCCCACATCCCCTTCAGGGTTCGGGTCCCTACTGGGGTGCCTGGCCAGCCTGGGTGTGGGGCTGAGAGCCATTTTCATGCTGCCCACAACTCCCATTGACCCAAGGTCCCAGCAAGGCTGGCTGGAATCAGGTTTCTGGGGTTTATTTATCTTCTATAATTGAAACTTTGTTACCTTGAGCAGAGACCTAGGCAGGTAAGGAAGCCTTCTGTTTGCTTCAGCTCCGTGGCTTCTATAATTGAAACATTGTTGCCATAAGCAGAGGTCCAGCCGGCCTAGGCAGGCAGTTTCAACGGAAGCCTCCTGTTTGCTCTAGCTCCGTGGCTGTCAGCCTCCATCTTGGCTGGGTTAATTTGTATACATCTTCTCTGATTGGCTGGTGGGGGTGGCCTGGCTGGTGGGCGTGGCTTGGGTGTCTCATAGTGATGGTTAATGTGCATATTACTCTTATTAGAGTAGATGCTTTGGCAACTCATCCATTTTCCCTTCTAATGGTAACACATCCTGGCTTCCTCCTGGGAGGTGCTGCAAGGGCAGGTTCACTCTCTGCTGGGGCTTAGAGTCCACCAAGAATAAACATTCTGGTCACATGACTGGTTCAGGGAACCTCACCCAGTTCAAACCAGGAAGACCCACTCAGACTTTTGCTGGGACTTCTGGGAGAGACAGGTTTGACTGCTGGGAACCTGAGGGCTGAGTTTCGAGCTGTGGACTCCATAAGAGTCCAAGGGTGAAGCTGACTGGGAACAAAGCCGAGTGGAGACACTTCACTGAGCCCTGAAGCTGACCGACCCTGCCAATGTCCATGCTGCTATGTAACCCAGTAAATCCTCATTCGCACCGAGCGTTCTACACCCTGCAGCCAGGTCTCACACTCACAAGGCTGATGGCTCAGAGGCGTGAGCTCCATGGGACTCATGTCCAAGTCACTCTGTCCCCCCCACATGCCTAGCACAGGGCCTACCTGATAAACTTCGGAGGAATTAATTCCTGCATTTCCCTCCTGGGCAGTCAGTACACTGACCTCCATGGGGCAAACTTATGTGAAGGGGACTTCTCAATCCCGTCACTGGAACAGCTCCCACAAATCTGGGCACTCACGATGGCCCCCCAAAGAGGGATGGGGTAACCAGACACAGCTGCCCCTCGGGCAGAAGCTGCAGGGAACTTCACCGGTGGCCTCCGTGCGTCTGAAAAGGCTTCAGAACTAGACAAGCCGGGGCTGAATTTACGTCCCGCCACTGCCGCATGATCCTTGGCAAAATACCTCTCTTGGCTTGCTGCCCACTTCATAGGGGGTTGTGAGGTGATCAACAGCATGTCCCTCCAAGTCTGGGGGGCGGGGGAGGGGAGAGGAGCAGTGGAAAGGTGCCCCCCAGCCCCGCCCTCGCACAGAGCACGCCACACACCACCGCCACCCGGGTGCAGGTATGTTTATTCTTCACAACAGAGAAATACAAAGAGCAGAGGGTGTAGAACTCCTTTGTGTCTTGCCCCCTTTAGTGTTTCCCCGACATTGGATTTTTTTTTTTACTCCCCACCCCTTTTCTTAAATGTAATGCAAATCTCTTTCCTGAAGCATTGAGGGGTGCCTGCCCTCACCTCCCTGCCACCAAGATGCAGACTGAGAGGCCAACAGACTCTTTTCTCTTTTTTAATAAGGTAACTAGTTCTAAATAAGGTGGCCTGGAGGTCCCATAGAAAAAGCAGAGGGTGTTAACAGTATGTATAACAGCGTATTTACAGGTAGTAACATGCGGACAAAAGCTACAATACTGAGTATCAGACGACGCAAGTCAAACAAAGGGGTGGGGGCGGGGGCAGAGAACCCTGTGGGAAAAGAAACCCCAGGAGACATTAAACTGGTAAATCAATGGTGAGTTAAGGCTTAAAAAGTGTATAAAAATAACAACAGTTAATATTCAAAACGGAACTCCAGATACAGAATATATAGATGAGTTTCTGTCTAGTTTTTTTTTTGTTGTTGTTTTTTTCCCGGGGGATGGAGTGGGGCTTCTCCGGTCTCTGTACATGGTTCCTATATACATGGACACGCATGGCTTTCAGATCGGGGGTGTCTGTGGGGGCTGAGGGCAGGGGCAGCGCCTGGGACCCTCCTTTTGGAGGACCCCTTCCCTACCGAGGGGTTGAGGGCCTGGGCTGGGGGTTCCCCCTCCATGGCAGGGAAGACAAGTAACCCCTCCCTGGGTAATGTCCCATCTGGAGGAAATGATGGAGGGGGTCCTAGCCCTAGACCCTCTCCCTCCCCATCCCCCTGCCCACAGTCTGGGATGGTGGGAGAGGTAGCCTATAGGTTTCCTGGCCAACACCGAGGTAGACTGGGGTGGTCTTAAGGGCATTGGGGGTCCAGGTCTTACCCAGCCCACTCCGCCCCATTTCCCTGGGCTGGCACCCAGCCCAGCCCAGCACTGCAGCCTTTGGTCCTTCGGATCCCCCGACCCCTCTTGTTTTGCCTCCTGAAGTCTGGGCAGCTCTGGTGGCTGCTGCCTCCCTGTGGTCATTGATGCTCAGGGTGCAGCTCGAGGTCCACACTGGGTACCCAGGGTGAGGGGCTCACTCCAGCTGCCTCCTGTCCCTCCCACCAGTCCCCCCCCCCCTTTGCAATCCAGAAACCCAGGCCTGAGCCTTCCCTCAAGACCTAAGGCCATTGGCAAGAGGTCCCACACTGCCCTCTGGTTCTCTGTGTCCATCTGTCCAACTCTTAATTTCTCGGTCTTAGCAGCACCAACTTCTTGGCCAATAAATATCTTTTTTTGTTATTTCCAAAACAAACTAAAAAAAAAAAACACAACAACAGTGAAGCAAGTGAAGGGTGGAGGGAAAAAGAAAACCCAACAGAGAGAGGTTCAAAGTGCTCTGAGATCGTCTTTGGATGCCACCAAACAGTCCAGTATCTTGCAGTTGGCCTGGCCACCCCTGGAGCTGGGCCTGGCAGGGCTGCTGTGCCCAGGCTTTCTGGAAGGTCAGGAAGGTCATTGAGAGCTTGGCTGTTCCTGGAGGGCCCTGGAGGGAGTCGGGCCTGGTGCTGCCTGGGCGGGTCTGTGTCTGCCAGTGGGCAGGGCAACGCCTGGGTCGGCTCAGATGAGGGAAATTCGCACCGGGATGCCGGGGGACTCGGTCCTCTGGGGCGAGTGATGGCTCACCAGGTGCTCCACCACCGTGTGTTTGGACATGTGCTTCATCAGGTAGGTCTCCTGTGGGCAGGGATGAGATGCAGAGCATAAAACCAACAGCTGGCAGGGGAGGCCAAAAAGGCTGCAGTTCCCACAAGTGGCCACTGGAGGGCTCCTTGGCAATGGGCCAGCTGGCGAGCAGCCTCAGCGCTGGGGAACAGATTAGCATCCGCATAGGTTCTAAGGATGCTACAGCCACAGGCCAGGGGGCTGGCTGGCTGACCAGAGTCTGACCCAGCTCATGTTGGCTGGAGAGCTCGTCCCTCAGCAGTGCCCACCTGGCACTGCCTAGGGCCAGGCCAGCTGCCATTTACTAGTGAGCTGCAGCAAAGTGTGCTGGCTGGTGCTCCCAGGGAAGGTGGAGCGCAGGCCTGGGTTTCAGCCTTGTTCTGGGTAAGTCCCCTCACCCCGCCCCCCAAGCCTCAGTTTCCCCCTCTGCAAGCAGGGATGGGGCAGGCACAATCTCAAAGGGTTGCTAGGGTGATGTGGACAAAGCGCTCAGCATGCAGCAAGTGTTGAGGGAACCGTTCCTTCCCTGGTGGTTTTCGCATTTCATTCCAGGCGGTGGTGGAAGCCCCAGCCTCTGCACCCCCACACTGGATCCTCCCTTGAGGAGAAGTGGGGCCTGATCTGATTGGTGAGTTTGGAAGCATAAACTGGGCTTCCTCAGCTCATTCCTTGAGTGCCCCCCCACGAGCTCTGCTAACTCTGACTTGCAGCACCCAGAACAGGTGGGCAGGGTGACCAAAAGCCCGCCTGCAGGCCCACAGGCCCTCACACGAGGCTGCAGGGCGGCCCTCTGGTCCCCACCTGCCACTCCTTGGCCTCGTACCTCAATCTGCTCAGAATCCGGCAGAGAAAACCCACAAACGTGTGGCCACACTGCTATCACACAACATCAGAGGGAAGCAATCAGCAAAATCCAACTAGGAAATGATTCTTCAATGAATAAATTATAAAGGAAAAAAAAAGGCAGGAGTCGGGGGAGCCAATAGATTGAAAGGTATACTGACCCAGTGCAATGTAGAAATCTTATTTGGGAACTGGTGAATAAAATTCTAAGTAAATAAAATTATGGCATTCAGGGAACAAAGGAAAACGTGAATGCTTCCTGGGTATCTGATGCTCAGGACTTACAGAGGATTGTTTTGTGGTGTTAAGAAGCACTGTAGGTATGGTTAAAGCATCCTTATGTCTAGAGACACGAGTGAACCTTTAGATGAAACAGGATTGGCTGAGGGTTCCGGGGGCTGATGGGAACATGAGGATTCACTATTCTACCATGTTTCTTTTATGTAATAAAGTAGTTTAAAAATCAATCTCTTAATTTTTCTTGTTCAGTCAGGCCAGGTGAGAGCTGACCTCCTCCTTCCCCCCCAAGTTCAGACAGATCCCCTTTAAGAAGCCCGGCTGTGGATGCTGGCGGCACCTCCTCTAAGAGTGGGGGTGTAGAGGAAGGTCAAGAACTTGGGACTGGGACTGACTGAAGGTCAGAGGACTGGGGCTCCTGGTCTCTGGGGCTCCCCACATGTGCCCGTAGGGCCTTGGTCCCTGCAGGTTCTGTCCTCCCAGTCTCTCCTCTGCCTTCTGACTGCAGGGAAGGCAAACGCCAGGTGCCTGGCACTCAGCAAGCTACAGCCTGCTGGCATCTGCCACAAACGGCTGACCATCCTGCCGATAATCCCTGCACCCCCTCCAGCCAGAGTGACCTCTCAAAAATACTCTCCTAGCTGGGCCCCTCTGACAGCTTCCCTTTCCCCCTGGAAAAACATCCAGACTCCTACACAGGCCGCACAGCCCCGCGTGACACATTTTCTTCCAGTTCCTAGAACACACCTTGCTTGTTCTGCCTCAGGGGGCTCGCATCTTCTGTTCCCTGCAGGGAGTGTTCTTCCCCCACCTCCTGCTCACCTGGCTCATTCTCCTCCAAGGCTTCGGCTAAATGTTCCTTCCTCAGACAGCCTACCCAGACCTGTCTCTCCTTCCCCACTCCATTCTGTCCTCCCTGCTGCTGTCTTTCAGAACATACTTTCCTTCTTAGCAATGGTCCTCAATCAGAAGCGACTTCACCCCCCACGTCCGGGACATTTGTCAAAATCTGGAAGCATCTTGGGTTGTTACAATCGGGGAGGGGGTTGCTAGTGAGCAGAGCCCAAGAATGTGGCTGAGCATCCCACAATGCACAGCTCATCCCGGCCCCCGCAGAAAGGTACCTGCCCAAACGCCAACATGGGCCGAGGCTGCGAAACCCGGGGTGGAGTGGTCGCCACAATCTGTCATCACACACTTATTTGTGTGGTCACCTATGTCATACATCTCCAGCAGCAGGCTTGAACCTCCCTAGCAGCCGAGACGACGTCTGTCTGGTTCCCAAGCGCTAGCACAGGTGCTCAGTAAACACCGACAGAGTACGTGTGTTAGCTGAGGTGGCTTAGGGCCAGCGGCCAGACAGCAGCCCTGGAGTTAAGAACCATCCCTCCTCCGTTGACAGCTGAGGAAACTGAGGCTCCGAGCTGTCTATCTGGTACACGCGGGGGTCTGTTACCCAGAATATTTGATTAGCCAGAAGCACACACACAAGTGACTCACCTGGACTCCCTCTTCTGAGTTCTGGAAGGCCCTTGTTTAGGGAAATTCAAACCCAGGGCAGAGGGCTGGATGCAATGACCCTCTGGGGACTGTCCGACCTCCCCTGGCACCTGAGGTGGTGGCTCTAGGCAAAGGCACTCTGCCACCTTGTGGCCGTGATGAGGGTTGCAGCTTCCCCAGAGAAAAAAGGCCTTTCTTCCTCCCTGACTCTGGATGCAGGGTGCCAAGTTCCCCACCACGGCCCAGGCGGGAACCATGCCTCTGAACCCTAAAGGCCACCAGGGAGCTGGGAGCTTGGCCTGGAGCTGCCTGAAAGAGAACTGGGAGACAGAAGCCCTGGTTCCACCACTCCCTGTCATCTTCAGGAGGCACGAGGCACCCCTCTCTGGGCCTTAGTATTTTGTCTAGAAAATGGCAACAGTCAGTACAGATGTGAGGAGAGGAAGTGGACCCCAGGCACTCACGGAGGTGTAGGCCCGCCCGCACATGCTGCAGCAGTAGGCCTTGGCGTGCTTGATGGCGTGCGCGGACAGGTGGATCTGCAGGGAGGCGGAGTCCGAGTAGGCCCGGTAGCAGTTGGGACACTTGTAGGGCTTGTCCTTGTTGTGCTGGCGCTGGTGAGACTGTGGGGAGCACAGCAGGGAGTCGGGCGCGGGCCTCGCCCAGCCCCACCCCCTGCTTATGCTCCCTTTTCAGGTACCTGTGCGCCTGCTGGGCAGGAGGCAGGTGGCACTCACCTGGAGATTGGAGAGCTGAGTGAAAGCCTTTTCGCAGCCAGGATGCGGGCACTTGTAGGGTCTGTCGCCTGTGTGGATTCTGCAATGGGCAGCCCAATGAGGAGGCGTCCGGCAGATACCCTTAGGCCAGCTCCAGCCCCGAAGCCTTCGCTGGCCTGCGCATACCACCCCCCCGCCCCCCCGCTGGCTCCCCAAGCCTCCCAGGCTCCACTACACAAACTCTCCCCAGAGCGAGCCCCAGGCAAGAGCTAGGGTCTTCAAAGGCCACCCCCTCTTCCTCTGACCAACTGCCGCCTCCCTGCTCCCCAAGTCCCTGCTGAACCCAACCTCCAGGGGCACCCACTCAGAGACCTGGCCCGACCTCCAGCTACTCATGGAGGACTTGCTGTGACTGCATTGGCCCTGTCTTCTAAACGCCCACCTGCAGACCACCCACGGAAAGGAGCACAGACTCACAGCTTCTTTCCCTCAGGAAAAGGAGACACCTCCCTTTGCTTGGCCCCCACATCTATTTCCGACCCCTCCCCATGTCAGGCACGTGTCCATGACAGCTACACGGTAACTCCAACTACTTGGAGAACGCAGGACAGGGTGGCCCTAGAGCTCAGCCCCTCTGAATCCTTCCTGTGAGTCCCTTCTGTTCCCCTCATTTCTGGGTTCTCATCCTGACTCCACCACTTACTAGCTGGGCGACCTTGGGCAAATCACTGAGCCTCAGTTTTCTCATCTGCAAGATGGGTGTAAAATACAGTCCCTCCCTCATGGGGCCTTATGAAGACAGATAATACGTGAAAAGGGCTTAGCCTCCCAAGGAGCACTCAGTGAACAGGGGCATTATTATTCATACATTGAACAGTTACTCTATCAGGTACCGATGTGAACAAAACAGACAGAAGCCACCGCCTTTGCAAAAAGCAGCAAAACACAAGTCCCATGTGGGAGGCACTCCGTGCTGTGAGAACAGGGTGAGGGGGTCGCGAGTGCAGGGAGGGGTGCAGGCTTAATAGGGGAACCAGGGCAGGCCTCGCTGAGAAGGTGACCTGGAGGCTGATGGCCGCATCTCCAGCTGAAGTCTGGGCAGCACGTGCCCGCCCTACAGCCAGATGGGGACGAGGTGGACGAGGGGAGGTGTGTGGAGGGGGCCCTCCCGCTCTCCCCACTCAGGCCTCCTCCTGGGCTTGTCTCCACCACCTGTCCTGGCAAAACTTCTGAGCCAAGCAGGTGGGGAGTGAAGCGCGGGCTGGGTCTGAACTTCGTTTGCCTAATTTACAGAATCGGGTGCAGGGAGGACCCGGCTCCGGCCTCGCGCTGGCTCCTTCCCTAAGCCCAGGCCACCTCGCTAACTGGGTTTGCTCTGCCCGTCAACACTCATCATGCAAACTGAGGCCCTGGCCAGGCCCCGCGCTGGCTCCTTCCCTAAGCCCAGGCCACCTCGCTAACTGGGTTTGCTCTGCCCATCAACACTCATCATGCAAACTGAGGCCCCGGCCAGGCCCCGCGCTGGCCCGGCTTGAATCAGGGGCACTCGCTGCCATCACCAAGCCCATGACGCGAGGCCGCCCACTGTCAACACCAAGGAGTCCAAATTGCCCCGTCGCTCAAGGCCCTGTGCCAAGGGTCCAGCCTCAGCTCCCTGCTCCCATGCGCCCTACGTCCTGCTCAGGGAACTATGTCTCCTCGACACTCCTGCCGGGCCCTGAGGACCCCTACTCTGCCTGCACATTCTGGGCGTCACATGTTTGGGGACATCATCCCAGGCTCCTGCACCGTCTCTACAATGGAAGGACCTTAAGAGTCATCTGCACCGACCGCCGGATGCCAGAATCTGCTCCATTCCCTCCCGCCTTCGCTCCCTCCAGGGCGGTGGGACTCGTTCAGCAAGAGATCCAGGGACAGGATGTGCAGGGATTTTGACTTAAACCCCGCAATACACACCCCGAGTCCTCACCTCCCACCACTGCTCGAGTCAGGCCCCTCCCCTGCCTGCCGCTCTGCCCCACAGGCCCCGCTAGCATTCCAAGTTTCTTACTTCCAGTCCTTCATCCAGGCTGTTCCCTCCTCCAGGAACAGTGCCGTCCGCTAAGACGCAGCTAAACCCCCACTCCTGTTCTCAGTATAAAAGCCCCTTGTTTGAGGCAGCCTTCCCTGACCCCCCAGACAAGGCCTGACCCCACAGCCCACCCCTCAAGCAGAAGTCGTGCTGTCACTTTCAAGGCACTAATTTCTTGGATCTCCTTCGCCACCATCACCCCAGGGCCCGGCAGAGAGGACTGAGTACACAGTCGCTGACTGAACGAAGGAAAGTGAGTTTTTCCCCTGAAGTCAGCCAGTGACAACAGTTACATGCTCGATGTAATCAGCATCCACTCATCCCTCTTTGTGGGGCACCTTCCCCCTAGGGGAGCACCCGGCACTCGCTCCCTCGCCTGTGGAGATGGAGTGCTCACCACCGACCCCAGCGTGTGCATCACAGGGAAGCTGAGCCTAAACAGGTGCCCCTCACCTGTCCTTCCACGCCAGCCCCAGCCCCAAAACTCGCTCACCCTCCTGCCTAGTACCTCCATCCCCACGCGAGCTCCTTCTGCAGCCTGGCATCCACGGCTGCTCCTTGGGGCTCTGGGCGAAAATCTCACTTCTGCCTCCTCCCAGGAGTGTGACCTCAGACAAGTGACTGCCTCCCTGAGCCCACTTCCTCGTCTCCACAACAGGGGGGACAGTCCGCATCGTGAAGACGGGAGGAGTAAACGGCCTCCATAAAGGTGTTCACAGGTCGTTTGTGTGGTGTTGGTTTCTAATATATTCACTTCTATTTAAGATAAATAGTTTATGAAAATCAACGAATGGGAATTTACTCCATGCTTAAATAAAATTATTAAGGAGTCGCTAGTTACCATTTCAGGTCATAGAGCCCCGTCATGAGGAATGGCTTCGGTCGTGTTTGTAACTACACAATGGCAGCCTTCGTTCATTACCTGAGAGTTCGTTAACCTTCCCTCCCCGTGGCATTTTTCAGATTTCCATGTCTTACGAGGAGACCCCAGTTCGCACCGAGGACTTGACGGACGCCTTGTGTGTAGACAGCGATGCAGGGAGGGCACACGGCCGCGTTCTCCCCGGGGACACAGGCGGGCACATGCAGTTTACGGGGCCTGGAATCTCCTGTTGCTTGTCGTGTTGCAGTCTCCCGTCTTATTTTTAAACAAGTGTCTACTTCTGCAAACACTCAGATTCTTAGTAACTCTCAGTGCTTGCTTCTGCGTGTATTTTCGTATGGAAAATAACACAGTAATTAATACAGGATAATACGAGGACCAACTCTGTGTTCCGTGTACTCACAGCTGTAAGCCTCCCTGTGCCCACCCTGTGGCGGAGGTGGTTTTATCATCATCACTCTCCGCAGAACGGGGAACGAATGGTGCCCGTCCCTGTCCAGTCCTCACTACACACGTACGACACGTCACACAGCCCGGAGAAGAGGCAGGACACTCAAGCGAGTCACTCTGTCTAGCATGCGTGCCCCCAAAATAAAACCCGGAGCCCCTCTGTACCTAGCCCCACAACGAGGCACTGTCTCCCCGGCTTCTGCATCGCGTGTCTGCAGGTGTGTAGACATGCTGACTGCACGCGACCGCGGCCATTGTCCTACCACAAGCAGACTCGCTACCGAATTCTGTCTGTTTTCTCTTAAAATGCACGTGACATTACTGCTCCCTGAGCTGAGCCTCCGGGCGCCTGGACGTCGGCAACACTTTCTAGTCACCCGCTTTCCTTTCCCTGGTGCTTCCCTGACAGCGGGAGGGCCCCAGTGTCTCCCAGGCACAGCTTTCTCAACGGCCGGGGGAGTCTCGCTCCTCCCGTTGCTAACTGACCAGGGCTGGTTCCGTTTGGGACACGAACATCTTTTCCTCATTCCCTTCATTACTGGCAATGACACTGGGAAGATGGGTTTGATTACATGCCCTGATGGTTGAGTCCAAACCCCCCGCCCCAGACTCAAGGACTCAGTTCCTAGAGCCTCTCCCGCGGTCGCCTGGAATCTGGTTGCTTTTTGTGTGTGTTTGTCACAGGATTCAGGGACTTGTGGGCCTTTGTCACGGGGTTGACACCCGGGTTTAATATGTGCTACTGCCTAATGACTAATTATTTGTCCCTAAATGTTGTTGCAAACGTTGCTTGTTTGGTTTTTCACCATTGAGAACTGAAATCACTAAAAATAAAATAAATAAATAAAATAAATCTGTGCCCTCAGGAATAGAGAGCAACCCCCCAGCCAAGGAACACTCTGATGGAACCGTCTCCTTTCGGCCTGTGATATCCTTGTTGCTTGTTTTGTTCAGGTTTACGTGACATTTTTCAACCAACGTCTACCTCTGAAAAAACTCGGGCTCTTAAAGAATCATCACTGCTTGCTACCGTGCGTACTTTCTACTAGACTGATGCCCAAACCACGCCCGCGCTGCCACCTGCGCTGCCGCCCTTCTTAAATCCAGAATAATAAAATGACAGGGGTGTCCTCTTCCCCCAGAGGCTCCTGCTGTGTCCAGAAGGCTGCCGCGCGACACCAAAGCTTTCCTCCTCCGTTTTATAAAAAGAGGGATGACCCGAATAACTGGGTATTTTTTAATTCTCCCCATGTATTGGTGTGTTTGTTTGTTTAGTTAGTCCTCACCTGAGGATATTTTTCCACTGATTTTTAGAGAGAGTGGAAGAGAGAGGGAAAGACAGGGAGAAATATTGGCTTGTGCAGGAGGCAGCCATCAACTGGTTGCCTCCTGCACAAGCCCCAACCAGAGCCTGGGCCGGGGAGGAGTCTGCAACCGAGGCATGTGCCCTTGACTGGAATTGAACCTGGGACCCTTTGGTCCACAGGCCAATGCTCTATCCACTGAGCCAAACTTGCTAGGGCAATTCTACATGTTTTCAATCAGCAGAACACTACAGCGAGAGCTAGCCTGTTCCTAGCATGAGAAAGCTGGCAAAGCAAATGAAGAGGAGCTCAAGCTGAGTTAACTTTATGAATATCTGTAATTATATGTGACATATATAAAGATAATAGTAATACAATCATAGATAACATGTAATCATACAGAATATAATTATATGTGCCCTATAATTACATGTCGTCTAAATATACTGAGGCCCGGTGCACGGATTCATGCACCAGTGGGGTCCCTCGGCCTGGCCTGTGCCCTCTCACAATCTGACCCCTTAGGTGATGTCGGACTGCCGGCTTTGGCCCGATTCCCACATGCCAGGCCAAGGGACCCCGCCGGTGCACGAATCCATGCAGCGGGCCTCTAGTATGCATATAAGGTCTTTGGTTAACCTCTTCCTGCCCTCCCCCTCCCCCTTTCCCTCTGAGATTCATCAGTCTGTGCCATGTTTCCATGCCTGTGCACTGAGCATCTGCCCCCTGGTGGTCAGTGCACATCATAGCTACTGGTTGAACAGTCGCTTAGGCTTTTATATATAGAGTCACCATATAATTATATATAATATATTTATATATTTATGTTTAAGATGGAGGGGAAAACACCACATACAGAGACTTGCATAATAAGTATCCACAGATTTTTTTTTAACTTTAACTATACTTATCAATTAGTGCCAATCATAACATGTGCTTTATGAGATAAATTAGAAGGCCCTGAAGATGGGTCCATGCCCTTACTGCCTGTGTGTGTACTCTGGAAAATGGACCGTGATTATACCTCAGCAGAGGGCTCCGTTCTCCTCCTGCTGATGTTGTTCACTGTTACACCCAACAGACCAGAGTGACTCAGTCTTGTCCACCAGCCGGATTACCCCTCACACCTGCCTGAAGGCCAGTGCTTCAAACTGCAGGTCAGACACTGAGTCTGGAAGAAGCCTCCAGAGACGATGGCCTCAGCAGAGGACCGTGCCAGCCACACTTGGCTCTTTATGCTCCAGGGAATGGACTGTGGCACCAGCGTCCAAGCCAACACCATCACCAGGACCAGACGCTGCCCGGGGCCAGGGCTGGGTCCATGAGTCTTTAGTCCAGAAGCACACGACTTTGCAGAGTGAACTGACTACCCAAGATCCGCGAACAGGAACACGGCCCAGCACTGGACAGAAGTGATTTGACTCTAGTTCATGGTGTTTCCTAACGGGCATGTGAGAAAACCCTCTTTTGCTCTGATTTCTCTCTAACCCTCCATTTTGGAGGCCATATCTGTACAAATGACAATAAAATATTCCTTAAAGGGTGCCTTGTTCCAACTAACCCTTCAGAGTTCTGGAGGGAAAACACCAAAACTTTAACACAGATATAAACCAAGATAACAGTTCTATTGAAAACCACACAGGGAACTGGCCTTGTCTACAACACTCAGAACAAGTACCAGAAAGGAGTCCACGTGCTGTCACTGAGCCCCGTCTCTTCCTCAGATCATCGCCGGCTCTGTAAGCAGGTTCAGTAAGAATCCGTCCTCCTTTCTCATAGGACTTAACTGGGTAAATCAAATTTGTAACCATGACCATGTCACATTTAAGGACAAATGTCATTTAATTGGGCATGACAAGCCTGATAGTAAGAAGTGACGACTGGCCCTAACCAGTTTGGCTCAGTGGATTGAGCATCAGCCTGCAGACTGAGGGGTCCCAGGTTTGATTCTGGTCAAGGGCACGTACCTTGGTTGCGGGCACATCCCCAGTAGGAGGTGTGCAGGAGGCGGCTGATCGATGTTTCTCTCTCATCGATGGTTCTAACTCTCTATCCCTATAAAATACATTTTTTAAAAAAAGAAAAAAGAAGTGAGGCCTGGACTTCACTGGCAGCCTCCCCGGGAAGCCGGACTGGCTCTGCTCCGCGGCAGATCCCAGGGAGCTGCCTCTTGAAGGCTGTGGAAAAAGTCACTCCTGCCGGCCTAGAACAGTGACAGACTTGGGGATTCTCCAAAAAGATGGCACCTACGGTTCCAGGTCACAGAGGCAAAACTGCAGGGGAGAAGCGGCTGCTTCTAGGTTCCCGATCTCAGATAAGAAAACTGCGCACACGCGCGCGTACACACACAGGGATTAGAATTATGACCCCGGGGCCTCACAGAGTTTCCTGACAGAAGTCGCCTCTCGAGCCTCAGCATCACGTGCTCTAATGTTAACAGCCATGCACCCAGCGGGGCTTGATCACATACAGTTAGTTCTCTGTACATGAAACTGGCCAAACCTTAAAAAAAAAAAATCAAAGTAATGACAAAAGCCAGAACATTGCTGAAGCAAACTTAGGGGCCAGATCTCCAGCAGGGGAGGCATGAGAAAAGGAAAAGCGACGGACTCCTTGTCCTGTGGCCATTCTGCCATTTGTTTCTTATCCTGCATACACATCACGCCCCAAGTCCAAGCAACAGACAGACAGAGCCTGCAGCACCCTGACAGAGCACCCTGAGAACGGAGAGAAATAGGACCACAAAGCAAGTCAGACATCAGATCCCTCTGTCCAGCATTCACCCCAAAAACAGAGAAAACCTTGAGCACTTTCTGTGAGGTACCAACTCCGCGGCAAAAACCACGTTATCCCTGACGGCGCAAGGCGGACACTGGCAAACACACAGCAGAGTTACGGATCTCCCCGCCTGGAGAAAGGGGCTATGCTGTCCCCTCTGAAGAGAGGAACTGCCACCTTGGAAACCCTGAGTTTGTTTCTTTAAATCTCCGTGGTATTTTTATCTGGGGAGCCCGTCTCTTTGATGTCTGCAAAAACACTGCTTTCCTTAAAGCACGTTTCTCTTAGAACCTCCCTCTCACACACGGAACTGGAAGGTAAGCCTACGAGGGCGGGGATTTTGTCTGTTTTGTTCACTGTGGTATTCCCAGCACCTAGAATCACATCTGGCGGATAGAAGGGGTTCTGTAATTGTTTGTTAAATAAAAGCTAGTTCTAGTTATTTCACAAATATTAAATGCTTAGATGCTTGTGGCACACACTGGGGGTGGGAGAGGGGGTGGGGAATGGAGGAGACCAAACCCTGGCCTTTGAGAACTCCCAAAATATTGGGGATGATGGGCAAACAGCCAGGTAAGTACAAGATAGCCTCCCACTGCTGTGATGGGGAGGCCCAGGGCCTGTGGAACCCAGCTCAGAGGGGCCCAGGAGGACTTCCTGGAGGAAGCTGGACTGAGAGACGGATAGGACAGGGCCAGAGAAACAGGGTAAAAGAGGGGAGGATAAAGGACACAGCATGTGCAAAGACCCGCAGACAAGAAAGGATGGTGCAGGAGTGTGAGCTGATGCTGATGAGGTCCACGTAGGCCACAGCCTAAAAGGCCTCCCTCGAATACCAAGCAAAGGAATTTGGTCTTGACCCTGAAGGCAATGGGCACCTACAGAAGGTCCTTGCACCAGGTCCATGCACGGGCACAGGTGCCGAGCTGAAACGGCTGCAGGCGGGCAGCACCAGCAGGCCACTCACCTGGTGTGCTGCTGGAGGTGGGAGAGCTGTCGGAAGGACTTATCACAGTAGGAGCAGTGGTAGGGCTTGACGCCCAGGTGGATGCGCAGGTGCTGGGCCAGGTAGGAGGCGTTGGCAAAGGACTTGGAGCAGTGCGGGCACTTGTGGGGCTTGGCCTCTGTGTGCGACTTGGAGTGGATCTGCATCTCGGACTTGGTGAAAAAGGTCAGCGGGCATACCTTACACCTGTGGGCAAGAGGCAGGTTCACACCGGGAAGACGCCTGCGCCCCCTGCCTGTACAGCTCAGGGGAGACCTTCTGCATCAGAGACCGTGCACCTGGGACAGAGCTTTCCTGTGAGGCGTCTCTGAGGCACAGGCCCACCTGGGCGAGGTGGGAGGCAGGCTCGGACTGGACAACCTCGATCCTGGAAGAGAAAGCTCTTCCGTCAGCAGCCTGGGCTGCAGGCTCACACCTCACAGGGAGGAGAGGTCTGGTGATCCGGTGACGGTTTGCCCAGAGCCACACCCACAGTTCTGGGGGAGGCACTCAACCGGCTGCGCCTTAGAATCACTAAATGGGAGCTTTCAAGGAAGACTGACATCTGGTCCTCCATGTGTCCCCCCACAACAAATTAAATTAGAATTGTTGGAAGGAAGGCCCTGGTTTGGCATTTTTTGAACTCCCCCCAGGTGACTCTAACGTTCAGGGTTGAAGGGAAGAGGAAACAGACTCCCATGACGCAGCCTGTGTGCCCCACACTCCCTGCCTCTGAAAGGATGTGGGTGCAGTGGGCTTAGCCCCCCCTCAGCCCCTGGGGTCCCTCTCTCCAGCCCCACTGCTGTGCTCCTGGGGACAGCCCTCTGCCAGAGCCTCTGCCCCAAGCCCACCTGGACCCCCTCCGGCCGAGACCCCCACCTGTATGTCTTGCCCTCCTTGGCAGTCTCGCCTGAGGCCAGGATGGGGTAGGGGACTACCAGGACAGGCGGGCCCCCTGGATTCTCCGCCTTGATCTTTTTGCGGCCTCGCTCGGATTTGGGGGGGCCCAGCAGGCCGTGGCCCTGGATTGTCTTGATGGAGTCCAGGAGGGGGGGGCTGGTGATCCCTGAGATGAGGGTGGGGGACGAGGCGATGAGGCGGCTCTGGCTGGTGGTGGTGGGTGTGGACGGGGTGCTGGTTCCCGTGCCCGCGCTGGACTCTGATGTGCTCACAGCTGGGGTCCGGGAGGAGAGCCCTAGACCTGCGAAGACACGGGGGTGGGGGCAGGGGTGAGGGGCAGCTGCAGTGGCCAGCTCAGCCCTGGCACCCAGCTGTGTCACTTTGGCAGGTTACTCACCTCTTTGAGCCCCCCCTTCCCTTTGTAAATTATTATCCAGGGGTAACTAAACGAGCTTGTACGGGTAAGATGCCTTAGATACCAAAGAACTAAAATGTGTTAGATAAAAGGCACCTGGAAATCATTCAAACCACAGAAAGAAAACTGAGACACAAAGATGTTCACGACTGTGTTAGTTAAAAGAGTAAAAACTAGAGGCAATTGAAATATGTGACATTAGGGAAGGTAGGATTCAATGAATTTTGATCAGTCTCCTCTACTGAACATTATTGCCCATTAAAAAGGTTATATTTGTTTTTTTTTTAAAGTTTAATCTATTGATTGATTTGAGAGAGAGAGAGAGACAGAGAGACAGAGAGATTAATTTGTTGTTCCAATTATTTATTCTTTCATTGGTTGATTCTTGTATTCTTGTATGTGCCCTGACTGGGGATCAAATCCACAGTGCTCTAACCAACTGAGCTACCCAGCCAGGGCCAAAAGAAAAAAAAATGTTAAAGGCATATGTGTGCACAGGAAAAGTCAGAGGAGCCACACCACAATGTCATGTGGGTGGTAGAATTAAAAGTAATTTAAAAAATATGTTTTTGGGTTTAACTATACTTTCTGACTCTTAGACAATAAACTTTTTTTTTAACTTCTATAATAAAAGTTACTCTTTTTAAAATGAGGGGACCAGAGCCCTGGCCGGTTTGGCTCAGTGGATGGAGCATCGGCCTGCGGACTGAAGGTTCCCTGATTCGATTCTGGTCCAGGGCACATGCCCGGGTTGCAGTCTGGGTGCCCCGTAGGGGGTGTGCAGGAGGCAGCCGATCAATGATTCTCTCTCATCGTTGATGTTTCTCTCTCTCTCTCCCTCCCCCTTCCTCTCTGAAGTCAATAAAAATATATTTAAAAAATAAAAATAAAATAAAATGAGGGGACCAGGAACATCAACAATAACAGATTAAGTAAACAAAACGATGAAAATGGTATCATGCGGTGAAACTACGCTTTTTTTTTTATCTTCCTGTGCACTGAAAGACATAATGTCCTGCATCAGCACAAGCATGTTTTAGTCGCACATGCAGCTGGGGTGGGTGTGCACTTACCCACTTTAATGAAGGACTCCATGGCAACAGCCCTTAAAGTGCTAAATGTATGTAACTTTTGACCAAGGGATTCTATTTCTAGAAATCGCCCTAAAGATGTATTTACACATGGACACAAAGGCTATATGCATGGACCTTCTGTGCAAAACTGTGGTTGGACAAACTGGACACGGGCTGTCTGTCCTCAGTAGGGACTGTGTAAAGAGGTGGGTCCATCCTCATCATGGAGGACTGGGGAGCCACGACAGTAAGGCAGGTGTCACCCGGTGACGTAGAGAGAAGGCCAAAACGTGCAGACAGTACGAGCCCCTCTGTTTCAAAAACACACACCCAAACTACTTGCGTGTTATACAGAGACAACACATGTGTGCGAGCGCACAGGAATGCGTGTGAGAAGAGACACACCAAACGGAATTGTGTGTAAAGTGCGGTGCTCTCCAGGGAGAAAGAATGTATTTGTAAAAGTAGAGTTTCATACTTCATCTATTTACTTATATATTACTTGAATTTTTTACCTGGTGAATTCCTCCATTTTTCTACATCTGTGATTAAAGGATAAAATAAAATAAATTATAGAGAAAACAATGAAATGCTAACAATAATGGGACTGGGACTTTTCCTCCTTTTAGTTTATCTTCAATTTCTAAACTTTCTATACTGACTATGCATTATCTTTATAATAAAAAATGCACTAAATATTAGTGTGTCGTCCCCCCCCCCAAATGTATACACACTTTGAATAATTATTCATTCCAATGGGTTAAATCTAAAAAGAAAGAAACATCAGTTGAGCTAACAGCTGTTAAAGTGTGTATGCAGTTTTTAGGGACATCCTGTATGTTTATGATAGAATGGCAAGGAGAAAAGCAAGTTAAAATCATGGGCATAGCCCTACCATAAGCTCAGCAAAACACACACGCACATTAAAAGCAAACAAAAAAATGAAAAAGGAAGGAAACACACCAAAAAGCTCTCTAAGCTGCTGGGTTAGGAACTAGGGGATTTTGAGTGCTTTTTCCCCTTAGTTTCTCTGTTTTCCAAATTTCCCTTAATATGCTTATATTACTTTTTTAATATTACTTTTATAATGAAAAAATAAATTTAATAAAATCATAATAACGGGAGAATGTGCAGAGTGTGGCTGGGGCCCGGGGTGGCTCACAGGGCCCAATAACTCTTGGGTGCCTCTGAAAGGAGGAGGGAGAAGGGAAGAGAGGCAGGGGTGCCTGGCTGGTGGCAGGGGTGAGCCAGGGGAAGAACAAAGGCCCAGCCACAGTGGCCACCAGAGAAAACCCGTCTGCCAGGCGCCCCCAGCCCTGTGATACTGCACCAAGATGTTGCCCTGGCATCCCATCCAAAACTGAGCTCATGACCTCCCTCCCCATCCTCCTGTGGTTCCATCTCAGCGGCAGTGCCTGGGAGTCTCCCTCACCTCTTCCCACTCCGCACCCTTATATCCAATCTAGCAACCAGCCCTGTCTATTCTTCTCAACACAACTCAGACCTGTCCTCTTCTCTCAGTCCCCACCGCCTTGCCAGGGCCCCACCATCCTCTCCTGCATATCTCTCTGTCTCCATGCTTGTCTCCCACCAAGCCAGTTTCCACTGCAGCCAGATTCAGCTTTCTAACCCAAATCAGAGCACTTTCCTCTCCCACTTAAAATCCTTCCATGGCTCCCCACGGCATAGCATGGTCCTCAGGCCCCTCACAAGCTGCTGCCCCTTCCTCTCTCGCCTCAGCAGAACCAGGATAAGCACAAGGATTAGCACACGGGCTCTGGAACCTCACTGCCTGGGCCTCAGTTTCCGCATGGGGACGTTGAAGTGAATGCACAAAACTGCTGTTTTTTGTAAGTAAAAAACAGTCCAGTGGTCAACCGACTACGAACAGGACCCACCTCACAGGACTGCTGGGAGTGATAAAGGGAGTACCAGTGACCATACATCGTGCTCAACTGGAATTAGCTGCCACAGTATGATCATCATCACCATCACCTTCTGGCGCTCCCTACCCAGACTGTCCTACTCCTGCTTTCTACACATGCTCCCATTGCACATGCTGTTCCCTCTGGCGGCTCCATTCCCTAGTTAACTGCCAACCTTTCCTTGCATATCCGCTCCTCCCAGGAACTCTTCACCCCCCACTACCCCGCCAACCTGCCCCAGGCCTGCTCAGGGATCCTCTCTGGATTCCTAAATTCATGAATCTGCCCTTGCTTCCCTCATGAGCCCTTGGTGGGCCCTCGTCCTGTCGATTTAGTGGGGGAGGTCCTCGCAGTAAAGGGTCAGAGGAAATCTGATAGTTGTACCCACCCTAGCCCCACCCACTCCTAGCCCCGCCCAGACAGGTCTCCGCCCCGCCCCCCCCCCCCCTAGCCCCGCCCACCCAGACAGGTCTCCGCCCGGCCCCGCCCCCTGGCCCCGCCCACCCAGACAGGTCTCCGCCCGGCCCCGCCCCCGCCCCGCAGTACCTGTGACCGTGCTGGTGGCGGGCCGCGCGTGCAGCGCCACGTCGGGCTGCGGCACGGACTGCGGGTGCAGCCCGGGCACCTGCTGCAGCTTGGGCAGCGACATGACCGCCTGGCTACTCTCGGCGGGCGCCGGCGGCACGAGCAGCGGCTGCTGCGACGAGGCCGACGTGGGCGGCAGGTGAGGCGGCCGGATCTTCTCCGCCATCAGCTGCTCCTTGATCTTGTTAATCAGGACCAGGTTGTCCAGCTTCGGGACAGGAGAGGGACTTGAGGGGCTTGGCCGGCGCCCGGCCCCTTCCCTGGGCCGTCAGTCCACCCGCAGGCCCCTCGCCCCACAGCCAAAGCAGTAAGCGGGGAAGGTGGCCGCAGGGGGGCGCTCCTCTTACCTGGCTGGGCATGGTGGGAGGAGGGGGCCAGAAGTAGGGGTTGTTAAATCGAGGCTCGGCCATCCTGCAGGGAGAGAGCGACTGTTACGGAGAAGAGCGCCCTCCCCACCAGCTTGGGGCGGACTCCAGTTGGAGCCAGTGCTTGGGACCCTCACCCCGCAGCCGAGCAGGCCTCCTACCGGGGCCAGGGAACTGCATCTCAGGCTGAAGAGTCCAATTCAGCGGCTCCCTCAGTGGGCACAAGGGTCACATCCAGACCACAGTGCTCCCAGCCTCCCTGACACTGCTGACCAATGCCCATCCCAGAAGGAATGGGGCAGAGCCAACCCCATGGACCCATGGATTCTGCACTAACCCGCCCCACCCCCCCCCCTCCCACCACCACCACTTCAAAGGCAAACTGGAGTCCTGGGCAGCTGTGTCAATGGCCACAGAGCAGGGGCAACAGGCCATCCCTCATCCCTGCTCCTATGACCCATGGCCCCTCTAATGCAGACACACCCATCATCACCCAGGGGCACCCTGAGTCAGAGATAAGGCTTTCTGAGAGGCAGTTTGGTGGGATGACTTACAAGGACCCAAATGGTTACTGGACTTAGACACAAGAAATTGTACCTCTAGGAAACAAGCGCGGCCGCGGGCACCCCTTTACCGGGGAGAGAATGTGTCAGGTCACTGTGCACAGGAGGGGGCTGAGGAGGCCTGAGGCTAGTGCCCTAGGGCTCTTCAGGAGGGACTGTCTGTCTGGAGGCCCTCGCCTCCAGGTCCCAGGGCAGGCCTGTGCGGTTAGAAGGGCTTTTCAATCGGGGAAGTATGCGGGATGGACTTTCAAAGCTTAGTTGCCCTGTGGCCCTGGAGTAAGAAGTGACGGGTAGGGACCATGCTGGGCAGAGGGATTCCATTGTCTGGCTTCCTATCCCATTTCTCTTAGTTAACAGAAATTACTAACTAAATACCTAACTGATCTCACTGCTGAAATAAACTTGTTTATTTTGATAGGCAAGGCCAAAAGGAAGCATCTTCAGCCTCTTTTCCTGGTCCTACAAGCCTGAGAAGCCCCTACTAGAGTTGCAGAGGGTTTCAGGAGAAAACCCTCAAAGAGGTTAAATCTAATCACAACACTTTAAGCAAGATGTTTTATGTGAGTTATCTCTTGTAATCTTAACATCAGAAAAAGGCAAAGAAGGCATTATAACCCCAAATTACAGATGAAGAAACTGAGGCCTGGAGAGAAGGGAAGAGAGCTGCTCAGGACCACAGGGCTCGGGTGTCAGAGTCAAGACTTGAAATCACATTTGCACAAGTTGGTTCCTCTTGTAATTTGCTTTGTAAACCCCAGTCTCAGTTGAGCAAATAGCCCCATGCCAGTAACTCAATACCTTAATGCAAACATCCTGGCCTCTCCCTTCCAGGCTGGGGTGGTTTGGGTGTGAGCCTGGCCAGCCTGGGCATCAGAATCTTCCTCTGGGGTGGCCAGGGCAGCCCCTGCCTCTAATAGCTCTCCTGCTCCCACCACCTGTAGATGCCAAGCTGCCCTTCGCTCTACCCATCCCTTGCAGCCCCATACAAGTAGCACTTCCTGCCTGGAACTCTCCCAGAATGCTCCAGGTGTCTGGGGGTTCTTTCTCAGAAAGACCTCAAAACCCTAATAACAGCGAGGAGGCTGCCATTGCCAAGTGCCTACCTTGGGCCAGGCACACTAACACTGAAAAGCAGGTGCCCTTGTCCCCCGCATTTTACCACTGAGGAACTGAAGTTCAAAAAGGTGGAATGACTTGGTCAAGGTCACACAGCAAGTAAGCAGAGAGCTCAGACCCCCACTCTAAGCTGCCTGACCCTGAGGCCCAGCGCATCAGTCCCTTAGCTGTCCCGGCCCAGCGGTTATTAATAAAGGAAGTTGCGTGACAGAATGAATCAATGAAGGCATAATAATCGGAATTATTTTAAAGACAAACCCACACGACTACCTAGCACTGCAGACAGTTTACCAAGCTCTTCTGTACCCACTGGCATTCTCATCAGAGCCCCGGGGAGCAGGGAAGAGTGTCCACCCCCATTTCATACAGAAAGAAACCGGGGCACTAGGAGGGAAGCACTTTGCTCCAGGCCACATGGACTGGCAAACAGGAAGGGGGACGGGGCTGCAATGGTGGGCATCAGTTTTCCTCATCTGTAAAATGGGGTGAAACACCCCTGGCCCAGAACTCTGTCCATTGCACCCAGCTGTTCCTCAGGCAGTTCTGGGGGAAGCTGTCCTCTCCCCCTCCTCCTCTTCAATCCAATGCCAAGTTCAGGTTTCCAAAGCCGGACCCTGGTCAGAAAGGTAATGTGGAAGAGGGTGGCTTGCTTAGGGTCCCATAGCTGCAACAGAGCATCTTCTCTGCCATTTACCAGGCCCTCGGCCAGACAGGGACCACCCCTCAGCTTAGATAGGGAAGCAGGCCCAGAGAGGGGAAGGCTCTGCCCTGAGTCCTTAATCTGAGCTGCACGGCCTCTGCCTAATGCCTGCATCCTTCTCTGGCTGGTCTGAAATAACTTAATGATTTGGTTGATGTATCCTGGTGTATCCCTACTGTGTGTCACATGCAGGGAAGGCTGGCTGAGGTGGGGCAGGGGGAACACGTGTGGAGTTCCTACCGAATGTCAGACACATCGCTAGGTGTGCACCCAGAGCATCTAATGTGAGTCCCCCAAGGTTGATGACCTTGGTCCTGGTGTATCCCTACTGTGTGTCAATGCAGGGAAGGCTGGCTGAAGCCGGGCAGGTGGGTATCCACCTGTGCAACCCCGGGACCCACATGACAAGGGGGGAGAGGGCTGGCAAAGGGGCAGGAGGAAAGGTGGCCAGAGCTGGGCTAAACCCCGAAGACCTTATTGTGAGGGAGGATTTTAAGCAGGAGAGAGACTGGACAGCTGTGTGTTTAGGACAGGTGGACGAGGCAGAGAGCACTCCTGGCAGAGGCACCAGCTTGAGCAGAGGTATGCCAGTCCAAGGCAGGTTTGGGACAGTGAGCAGCTACCCACTGGCATCAAAGAGACAGCTGGAGAGTGGTGGGGGCAGAGGGGATGGAGGCAGAGCAGACTGGGTGGGGCTGAATGTCCACGGCAGAACAGGCAGAGGAGGCACGCTAGAGGTGGTGGGGAAGGACACACGGACTGGCTGCAAGCCCCAGACAGAAGCCTGGACTGTCCTGCGTCCTGGGACACAGCACTGGTCCTTGCAGTGGGGCTATCGTTTTGGGTTTTTTGCCCTGAAAAGGGGGAAGAGTTGGATGGGTGGATGAAACACCTTCCAAGCCGCCTCTGAAAACGGCATCCTGATGGCAGCTGCCCACCCACCCATCCATCAATACATCAATACCTTACGGGCCAAACGGGGAGCCAGTGCTGGGGAACCTGAGGCAAACGGAAGAGCACTGCCCTCCAGGAGCCCCAAGCGGAGTGGAGGAAGCTGACAAGTGACCCAAGTTCCTGAGAAAAGGAACTTTTGCCTAAGAAACCTACTACGTGCCACCGAGGCCATCTTCCACCTGGGTCCCTGCCACCGGGGTCCTCTGGGAAGATCTGTGTGCGTGACCCCTGCCTCCCTCATCTCCGTCTCTTTCACAGCAACCCCCACCCCACTGTGCTGCTCAGGGTACCTCAGGTGCTTCTTCCCTCCCCCTGGCCTCACTCCCGGGGTGGCCCACCTACTCGAGGACTTTAAACGCCAACCAACCCCCAAGTCTCCGCCTGCAGCCCTGGCCTCTTCCTAGAGCTCCAGACCCAACTTGCCAGCTGCCTCCCTGACACATCGCTCTGGCTGTCTCCCAGCCTCTCGGACGCAGCAGGCCTAAGCTGGGCTTGGTCTTTCCCTAGAAGACACCTCCTCTAACCACTCCCAACTCCAAGAGGGCCTCCCCAGCTGCCCATATGCTCCTGCCACATACATACATTGATCTACAACACATCCCCTGTCTTCCCAGTTCAGATCCATCGCCAGCCATGTCCTCAGAATCTCACTTCCTTCCACAAGTCCTCGCTGCCATCACCTCACCTGGCCATGGAACAGCCTGCTTTGCTTGGAGCCCAATGCACCCAGGTTCAAATCTTGGCTCCAACTCACCAACTGTGTGAGCAACTTGGGCAAGTCGCTCGTTTCTGCCCCCCGAGTAAGGGAAGAGCAGCCCGGAGCCAGGGGCCTGGCCCAGGAGGGAAAGAAAGGATCAGGGAGGACTCCCCAGGGGCAGTGATGCTGGCTTTGGGTCTTAAAGGATGAGTGAAGGTAGCCAGGCAAAGGAGTGGGGAGCACGCCTGGCAGAGGAGCAGCCTGAGCAAAGGCCCAGAGGGGAGCGGCAACACGGCATGTGAGTGAGGGGCTAAGTCATTCCGGTGTGAACTGGGAGACAGGACACGAGGCTGGAGCCGTCAGCCGGGGCCAGACCCAGAAGGCCGATTCCTGAATCCTAGGCCTGGAGTCTGGACTTGAAGCAGGGGGTGATGGGACGGAATCTGTGGTATAGAAGACCCCTCGCACTGCTGAGTGTAGACAGGACTGGAGAGGCCAGAAGTGGAGGCAGTGAGAGAACACCCATTCGGAGGCCTTTGGGAATGGAGGCGACAGGCAGGGGTCAAACCTGGGCCAGGCAGGAGAGTGAGCACGGAGGCCTGGCTGTTTGGTTGAGCTGGAAGCCAAGGACGTACGCGTAGGCTGCCACCCATGGTGTGGCCTGTCAGGTTCTCCGGATAGCAACATGGACAAACATGGCCACAGGAACATGCAGACAGACAGCACCAAAGGCAGACACACACGACAGACACAGACGTGTAGCCCCAAACACGGACAGAGGAGGACACAGCAACTCCCAGGAGCAGGAACCCACAGCCGCCAGGGCACAGGGTCATAGGAGGATGCTGTTCACGGGGGTGCATGCATACGACCCTCGGTGCAGACCCAGAGGGGGGGCAGTGAGGGATGCTCAGGGGAGCTGAGATGAACACAATGGCTTAATCCCCCAAAGAACAAATCCCTCATTGACAGATTTCAACCTGGAATCACAGGCTGCTTACCTAGAGTGTCCTTTCCCACTTGGTGAACTTCTACTCATCCTTCAAGACCCAGCTCAAGTGTTCCCTCTTCTACGGAGCTTTCCCTGAACCCCCAGCCAGTCACTTCCTCTGTGTTCCCAACAGCACCTTGTATATGAGAATAACAATGACAATAATAAAATGGCAGCTACCATTCATGTCAACACCTGTTATGTGCCAGGCACTGTGCTGACCGTGTCATATGTATCATGTCACCGAATCTTCCCAACGACCCTGTGACATGTACAGTTAACAAAAGAGGAAACAGCAGCTCAGAGAAGTTGACCAACTTGCCCAAAGTCACAGAGCCAGCAAGCGATGGAGGGAGGGTGCCTCCCAGCACCACAGGGACAGGCAGACCCTCGAGTGTTTACCTGCCTCCCTGGGCGACTTCCCCGCCAGGTTATGAGCCCTGTGGTGGGGAGGGCTGGTGCTGATTCACCCCCGCCATTCCCGCATCCAGCCCATGGTGGTCTCAGAAACTCTTTGTAGAACAAAAAAGGATAACAATACCGACTACCATTTCTTGAGCACTTACAACAGGCCAGAAACTGTGTCAGGGCATTTTACAGCCATTATTTTACTGCTGTAGTAGACCCATTATAAGGAAACTGTGGTCCAGAGAGGTTAAGTAACTTGTCTGAGGTCACAGAGCCCAGTCTGGATTTAAAACCAGGTCTATCTATCACCCTATCCTAGGAAAGAGGCCTCTGAGGCCTGCCTAGCAGCCTGCACAAGGGGGAACTTGGGGTGGGGCACTGCGCAAGGGGTACACCAGGTGCCAGGCCCTGCCTCCTAGGTAGGTTGAGGCCTAGACAAACAGACACAAAGAGGACAGGTGGCCCAGGGCAGACTGCGGCTAGCCTTGCCCACTGCAGGGCAGGGGGATGCGGTTAAGCCACTTATGACCCACCCCCAGCCCCAGCCTAGCCCACAGACATTAAAAAATGAGAACTGACCAGACCCTGGGGCCACAAAGCAAATGGGAGGGGACAGGACCCAAAACTGTCCCGACACTATGATTACAAAGAGGCAAAAATAAAGACGTGCGTCAGAAAAAGCAAGCAGCAGAGAGCCGCCCAGGGGGAGGCTGGGCGTGCTGGGGGAGGCGGCTGGGGCCCATCTGACTTTTCGTCATTGTTTCTCTGATTTCCACATTCTCTGTAATATTGTTTGGTTGCTTTTATATTGAAAACAATAAATTTATTCTTTTAAAAATGAAAGAGGAAGAAAAAAGAAAGAAAAGAAAGAAAGGAAGGTTGGGGGAGGAGGGAACAGATGGAGGGTCTGGTGCCTGGAGGAGCAGGGAGAGGTCAAGGTCAGCCAGTGGTGGACACTCAGTTGACAGTTACGAGCCAGGCCCTGCGCAGCCCCCGCCCTCCAGGTACAGATGACCCGGGTAGGGGAAGGGCTGCCTGACAAGAGGCAATGGTCTGCGTTTGAAGCTAGATTAGGATTCCAGGTGGGGAAAGAAGAATGTCCCCACCCCCTTTCCTACCGTGGTCCAGGCCCCCTTCAGCTACTGCGAGAGTTTCCTCAAGGTTTCCCACCTCTGCCCTCATCCCGCATTCCATTCTCCACAGTCACTCTGATAGTTCTAAAATGTAAAATATAAATCCGATCCCCTCAGAACCTTCCATGGCTCCCTACATCCCTGTAGACAGGGTCTGGATTCCTGCGTCCTTACACATCCAGCCCCTGCTGACCTCTTTGGCCTCCCTGGCTATTCTGTCTTACACTCTGCCCCTGCCAGCCAGACTGAGCCGTCCCCCCAAGTGTCCCACTTCCCTACTTCCCTTCTCACTTCCCTCACCTTCGGTCAGGCTGCCTCCTCCCCCTGGAGCCCGCTGCCCTCCCCAGCTCACTGGTTCACTACAACTTATTCCTTGGTCCCCCGACTACAGGTTCTTTCCTCTTGAAAGCCTTCTGGGGCGCCCACCGCCCAGGCTGTGCTGTTTCCTCTCCTCCCTGCTCCCTTTCTGCCCTGCATTCTCACCGTCACTCATCACTCCATTTTCTGCCTGTTTCTGCTAGGGCAGGTTCTCTGTTAGAACAGCCACAGCTGAGCCATTTATTTTCCCAGCCGCACACTGTGCCTGACAACTTGTCTGAGTGAAGGAATGGTCTGGGTGGAGGGACTGAAAGTATCCTGGTCTGGGCAGAGGACAGGCCCTTCTCCCTCTCGGCGTCCCTGCCACTCACCTGGCACGATGTTGTCCCCTGTGTTGGACTGTTTCCTATTTCCTGTATCTCAGCCCTATCTTCCTAATTGATCTGAGAAGGGGCTGTATGCTATAAAGACCAGCAGACCAAAAAGGGTGTTAACAGCTAATAACCACAGAAAATGGTTCTGCTTCCCTGGCAGGGAAGATCAAATGAGCCTCTCACGTTAAAATAGCAAAAAAATATATAAGAAAATGATAACACCCAATGCTGGCGAGCCTGTGGTGACACTGGCACTCCCGTTGCTGCTGGGGGTGTAAACTGGATCATTTTAAAGCAATCTGGCAATAATGTATCACAAATGCTAAGACTTTTCAGACTTCCTGGCCTAGCAATCCCATTCCTGGTCATCTATCCCTAGAAAATTCCCCAAATACAGATAAAGTTTTAGACATGAAGCTGTTTCTTAGAATAGCCAAAACCTGGAACATCCGAAATCTTAAACAAGGGGATGGCTCTGTAGATCATGTTAAACAATAACAGAGTCTACAGCCATTAATAGACAGTGTTTCCTGGCATTGTAATGACTTATTTAACAATCATATCAATGTTCAAAGGAACTGAGGCACAGAGTGATCAGGTAACTTGCCCAAAGTCAAACAGTCCGTGTCTGAGAGGAACCTAGAAAGTTGGGCTCCAGGGCCCCCAATTTCCCCTGTTAGAAAGAAGGATTAAAACCACCCTGCAGTCATTCAGAAAATACCTGTGAAACAACAAGTATATACAAAACAACAACAACAACAAACAAAACAAAACAAAAACCTAGGTGTGGAGAGAAAACGGGGAAGGAAACACAAAAATGCTAATAGCAGTGGTGTTCAAGCTAATCTGATTTTCCTACAGGATGGATATGTGGCTTTTATTTAAGGAGTATTCTTAATAAAAATAAAGGTTCAGCAAGCTTTGGCCAAGCAGATACCCCAAGCCACCCACAGCCCCATGAGGATTCTGGCCCTCCTCTCTGGGGGCTTTACAGAGGAGGACCAGGCCAAACAAAGGAAAGCCCGCCCTAGCCACTCACTCTCCTACTGAAATCCACCCCCCCCCTCCCCACACTGTTCCCATCACTTTGGGGCACAGCTCAAAATTCCCCAGCATAGCACCCAGGGGCCTTTGCCAAGGGGGCCCTGCTGGCCACATACATCCCAACAGGTACCTCCCCCTCTCCAGCCTCACTACCTACAGGTTCCTCCAAAACTAGCTGCTCTCTTGCACCACAGGGCCTTTGCACAGGCTGTGCCCTTCCATCTGGGGATCGTCCCCAGCAGAAACCCTGCCAAGTTCCCGTTAACCATTAAGTCAGCTTGGTGCCACTGCCTGGGAAAACCTTCCTGATGGCTGTCCCTCCAAGGCTCCATCTGCAGCTTTTCCCCTGAGTTCCCACAGCTGCCTGGGCTTCCCCTCAAAGCCCTGACCCCACTGTCCTGGAACCGCCTGGTTACTTTGTCTGCCCATGTAGCTGGGAGCTCCCCCAGGGGAGCTTGGGACTGGCTCTTGGTTACAACCCCATACGCTGCCTTAGCCCCACAGCTTACCAGGCTCCTCCCTAAAAGTCACTTTCTGACCTTCTCTCCAGCAGGAATCGGGGCCACCCTGTTTCACACACGCACTGCCCCCTGCATTCCCCCCACCCTGCCTTTGTGCCACATCTCTAAATACTCCCTCCAGTCCTGACCCACAAAGATGGAGCCACCGCTGCAGGCCCAGAGTCAAGTGCTGGCCACACAGTAGGTGCTCAAGTGCCCAGTTCACAGTAGGTGCCTAATAAATGTTCACTGAGAGAATCAGTGAGAGGAAGGAGTCTGTCCACATGGGCCTGGAAGACTGAGAAGTTTGCCAGGAGAGTGAGGGTGGAGAGAGCCTCTGAGCAGAGGGGCAGCTTTTGAGGATGCTGAGGGTTCTCAAACCCACTACTGCTGGGGGGTATGGCTGGGCCGGGGGTGGGGTATTCCTGGGAAGAGGAGCCCATCTGAACAAAGATATCGTAAGATGGAACTTACTGATGGGGGAAAGGGAGATGCCAAGAAATGCCAGGGAAGGGTAAGCCAGGTGCCCAAAACGGCATGTGCGAAGGCCCAGAGGCAGGAAGGCACCAGCATCACATGTGGCCTGCTGTGGGCACGTGCACTAGCTCACAGGGGAAGGAGAGAAAGGCGGCCAGGGCAGTTCACAGAGGACCAGAGTTCCAGGCTAAGTGCTTGGATGAAAGGCTGGGCAGGACAAGGCCATGGCCAAGGTTTTCAATGGAGAGGTCATCATAGGGCCAGAAGGATGGCCTGAGATGGACGAGCAGGAAATGGTCTGAGTTGTCCCATTTTCCCAGCACCTTGAGATCCCTGTGTGCTCAGAGGTTTCCCCCCCATGACCCCTCTGCCCTCCATGTACCCCACTCCATACAGCCCTGAGCCCTGCGCCCCAGCTGCTGGGCCCCACTCCACCCAGGTCAGCCACAGAAGCTTGCTCCTGGGAACTTCCTGTGAGGAACAGGCTCCCAAGAATCCTGGATCCAATCAGGCTGGGTTTCCGCAGCCCTGCGGGGATGGGGGTGGGGGGAGGGGAGGCTGTTTCCATTGTGGTGGGGGGGCTGACTGGAGCAGCAGGGGCTGCTGTCTATGCCCTGGGCAATGGGAGCTGGGATGCTAACCCCTCCCTGACCCCTCTCATCCACTGCCAACCACCCAGAGCCCCCAGGGCAGTGACCCTCACTTAGGAAATGGGCCATGACTGCTCCTCTCAGGGCTGAGAGAATGTGCTGCAGGCTGTGAACACATGCCCTGCTCTGCTTCCATCCCCCTGGGGATCCCCATCTCCCATCCCCACAGGGGACTCCTCTGGCCACCATAAAACCATGAAATGACAATTTAGCAACAACAATAACAGTCACTAAGCACGTCTCCCATGTCAGGTGCTTGTTAGGTGCTTTACAAGCATTTCTCACTCCCCTGATGACCCTGAGAAAGACGCTTAGAACTAAATGAACAGCTTGGTGACTTGTTATAAAGCCCACATCCAGAGATCCCAAGAAGCCCCCACCCGTCTCCTCCCAACTGCAGTCCCTTGTTGCATCCTTCAAAGTCCCACCCTCCTGGCTTCCATGGTCATCTTTTCCTATTTGCGGTAGGAATAAGGCCCAGAGGAGTATGTAACTTGGTGAGGCAGCTGGGGTGGGGGTGGGGGGCGCGAGGTCAGAGAGCTGGAACCCTCCGCCATCAGCTGCTGTCCAACCTTCAGCAAGTCCACTTCCTTTCGGGGCCTTCATTCTTTCATCTATAAAGATTCCGCTAAGTCACAGCCTGAATTTCTGGACCTGCTAAGGGCCAGTGTGGCAACTGACAGGTCAACAGTAAAGATTCTGGAACAAGATGGGCGGGGGGAGCCCCAGGGACGGTTACCAAACTAGGGATGATAACGGTGTCCCCACAGTGCAGCTGGGAAGATGAAATGGGTTAATACGTATAAAGTCTTTAGGAGAGAGCCTTTCCCAACCCAAAGACCCATATGGAAATCTGACCAAGCTATGGCCCTGGCTGTAGCTGGGCTGGGGGGTGAGGTGGGGTGGGGGGAGGGAGGGAGGGAGCAGTCCTGGAGCCTCTCAGGACCCACAGGGGCTGCTCTGCTGATGTGGGAGCCAAGTATGGGATTAACTCAAAGCAGGACAGCCAGTTACTGAACCCCAGCTGAAACCTGGCCCCCAGAAACTTTCTAGACAATTCCTAGGGGTTGTAGGCAGGGAACCCCTGGCAGATGGTCAGAACCTGTTCTCATGCTGTATCTCCAGACCCCAGAGTGGGCCCTCAACGCAGGGCAAGGCAGCCAAGGGAGGGGTGGGCTGGTCAGAGACAGGGTGGGGAGTGCCTGGGGTGGACACATGCTGGGGGGTAAAGAGGCCAGAGAAGACCTATCCCAGGCGCTGCCAGGCCAGATCCCTCACCCTCGCCCAGTCTCAGAGCTACCACCTTCGCTGTGTTCCTTCATCTCCCACCTCAGGGCCTTTGCGAGACTACTCTCTTGGCCTCTGTGGAAAACTTCTGGCCGCGGTTCAGGCATCACTTCCTCCCAGAAGCACCTCTCACCTACATGTACCATGACCGTCACTCATTATAGGAAATTACAAGTATAACGCTACAGGAGGCCCTCGTCAGAGAACAGTAGTTCCTTCCTAGCACTTGCCACAATCTTCGATCACATCATCTGTGTGCCCTGTGGCACGTCTCTCTCCCACCAGGACAGGAACAATGTCAGTTTTCCCCACCTCTATCCCCAGCTTCTAGCCCATGCCCTGGTATACAGCAATTGCTTAAGAAATACTGCTGATGGAGGTGGAAGATGCAGACAAGCAGCCTGCTCCACCGCTACAAGCAGATCCAGGCAGGGTGTGGGCACACGCATGAATGCAAGGGGATCGTGTGCACAGCCCAGAATGGGAGGTAAATAAGTGGATATGCAGGATATGCCTACATGTAAAAACACACATGTATATGAGTATGCCTGAGTGTGGGTGAGAAACTTGGCATGTATCATGCATGTGAAAGTACATGAGACGGGATAGCCATGCAGCTGTTTGTAACTTCCTGGGAGGGTGCACTCAGGCGTCTGCACGTGTAGGTAACCCTGCAGGTGGTAGGAGTGTATGCATGTGTGCCCATGTGATGTGTGTATCACGTGGTAGATACACACTCCAGCAGACATGCCTCCTGAACTTCTGGCTCCTGTGGCCCAGTCCGGGGAACCTCTGGTGGTGTTTCTGGAACAGCAGGGGAGCACCCAAATTGGCAAAGGAGGGTAGGGTCAGCGGTGGTGGTGGATGGCTGAAAATGCGAATATGTAAGAACGTGTGCTTTTCAGTGGATTTGGGGGCACGTACCCACCGCAGTCAGGTTTCTCCCATTGAACCCCAGAATCTGAAATGGCTACACTGTCCCCTCAAGCACTGTCCCTGTTGGCTTTAGCTCAGAGAAGGACCTACATGGAAAGGAAATCCTGTGGCCACACAAATGAGGCAGGGACAAGGCAAGACACTTTGGTCTCCAGAGGCAATACCTGGGCCTTCCCCCCACACCTTATCCCCTAAAACACAACTCGGTCCCCTCCCCAAATCCTACCCAGCCTCCAAAGCCACCCCAGCCTCAGGTCTAGGAAGCCCCTAACCCTTCCACCAGACCCACTTCCTCAGTCTCACCAAGTGCCAGGTGCTGGGCCCTCGTACAGCCCTTGCACCAGGGATGTGACCTCACTGTGGAGGTGAGGAGGCCAGTGCTACCTACCCAGGGAACTTCTCCAAAGAAAGCTGCCCCTGCCTTTGAACCCCAGGCACTTAGTGTGGCCGCCTGTTGGCACCTGGGGAGCAGAAAGCCCACCAGGCAAAGCATCTCAAGATGTGAGTGTCCTTGGGCAAGGCCCACTCCTCTCCCTTCCCACTGTAGTCGCCACAACAGGCAAAACGAGGTTCAGCTGGATAATCGATGAGGTCTACCTCTCTCCAACGAGTATGCGACTTTAGATCTCAGATGGTTCTGAGAACGAGGGCTAGCCACCCCCGACACAGACCTTCCTAGGGCTCTATGGAGAGGTAACTGTTTTCTTTCCTAAGTACGCGAGTCTGCCCAATACCCTGGAACAAGTGCCTAGCACGGTGCTACAGAGATACATGGAAGCCTTCTTTGTACACACCATTCATTCATTCATTCATTCATTCAACACCGTGCACCAAGGCTGCCTGCCTTCCAGGCGCTCCCAACCAGTGGGGAGAAAGAGGCTTCTAAACTCACAAACCACAAGAACCAAAGCACCGGGAAGCTGGAACACTCAGACCCCGTCACACTTTGTAAAGAAATCTTTCCAGCAATGACAACTGTCTGACAAGTGGAGAATGGGGGGCCTGGTGAGGAAGGGGTCCCCGTCACTCTTAGCAGGGGTCGGGGCCCTTTTGCCAAGGATGTGGGAAGGGGATTCCAGCTCCATGCAGGGGTCTGGGAAGCGGGGCTTGTCCTCCACAGGAGTGGGATTCCCAAGAGGAGCCCCAAAGTGCAGGGTTCAACTCCCGCCACGCCCTTGACAAGCTCTGTGGACCCTGGCGAGTTACCTAACCTCCCTGTGCCTCCATGTCCTCCTCTGTAAAATGAGGGAAATAACAATGAGGATTAAATCCAAAAGCCTTTTATAACGTGGCCTGACGCACAGTGAGAGTAAGGCAGGCAGAGTCCCCTTTGTAAGATTCTAAATCCCAGAGCAGAGCATGCCAACACTCCAAGTGTCAGAGCTTCTGAGGCAGAAAGCTTCTCAATTCTAAGGTTCTGAGATTGGCAGAGGCTGGGATTCCTAGATCCCGCGCGCGATCTCATCACCTCATTATTTCCTAACAACAGCCCGGAGCCTCCCAGGGGAGGAGAGGACAGAGCTCCGTGTCACTTCAGTGTCACTTCATCTCCCAGGCGCTGCCAGGGCGGCGGCCACACCTGGGCTCCCAGCATTTCCTCACCTCCCCGACAGCCCCCGTCACAGCTGCTGGGACCACCTGCCCACTCGCCTGCACGGCCTAAGCATGTTTCAGTGGTGCAGACAGACAAGAAGTGCAAATAAACAAATACATGAGAAAGTTTCGGATATTGGTAAGAGCCACAGGAGAAAAGAAAAAGGGGCTGACGTGGCGGAGAGTGAGAGTGGGAAGCTAGGACAGAGCCGGTGGTCAGTTGAAGCCGGTGAAACAAGAAGGTGGCAGCCGTGTAAACATTTAGAGGTGGGGGGATGTGCAAAGGCCCCGCCAAAAGGCTTTGCAAATTGGAGGTACAGAAAGAAGCCGGTGCAGCTGGAGACGGTGAGACCAGAGGTAGGGGTGGGGCGGGTGGGGGTGCAGGGGAGCTGAGGTTGAGGGGTGGGCGGGCCCAGACCTGAAGGGCCTTGTAGGCCCGCAGCCCCTTGCAGGACTTGGGATTTTTTTGTTCTTCTAAATGCCTGGGAAACATTAGTGGGGTGACAAGGCAGAGCAGGGCTTTCGGGGTCCCCAGACCATCTGGCTCGTTCTGAAAACACCACAATAGTTTCAAAAACCCAGGTTGAGCCCAGGTTGGTACTTAGCAATCCTTGTCATTCAGTTGGTGTATAATAAAGCTCCTACCACATGCCTGTCCAGGGCTGGGAGACAATGCCCGGCACTCTTGTCATCACTCCCAACAACCGACGAGAGTTTCACAGAGATGCCCCGATGCCCCACTTTAAAGTTCAAAGAACTGAGGCTCAGAGAGAGGAAGGAAGTGCCCCAAGTCGCACAAACCATGCACCACACTGCGCGAGCTGTAAAATTCAGTACACAAATGGGACCTGGTCCCAGGACCCAGACCCACCAGCATGAGGGTCTGTGGAACTCCTTTGGTATTTTTAAGCCTCCTCCTCTCCTAGAGACCTTCCCTGGGGCCTCAGGTAGACACCAGGCACACTGCCCTGGCGAGTGCGACACCGGCAGTCTCACAGCCCTTTCCCTGTTGGCTTTAGAGGACTGTCCAGCCTGGGCTAGGTGTGCGGGGACTGGATGGTTGGATGGACAGAGAGATGAGTGGACTATTGAAATGACTAATCCAGTAAACAAACGAATAAATGAAAGAATAAAGAATCTGGCAGACCAATAAACAAATAAGCCAATGGCTGGGAGATGAAGGAAGGCACAACGCTGACTTTACAGAGAAGCAGGGCAGAGAAGTGCCTACCCAGGGAAGGGCTGGAGCCAGGCTAGCTTCAGACCCAGCTCATCCCTCACCCACACACCCGCTTCCTCTCCACCCGGGGCCATTCGTCTCCATTCCCCAAGAACTCAGGGAGCCTATTCCTCAGCCCCTGGGACAGACCATGTCTCTGAGAGTTGCCCACTGCAGTGCACACCTGCACCACCAGCGATCACAGCTCTCCTGAGCCCAGTGAGCCCAGAGGAGGGAGTGGCTCTCTCTCCCTCTGAGTGTCTCACAGAGGAAGGAAAATGAGAACCGGGGTTCGGGTCCTAGCTGGGCCCTGAATCGCTGGGTGGCTTCGACCCAGTGGCTTCCCATCTCTGAGCCCAGATGACTTCTCAGGGCCTTTTCCGCTCGGACTGTTGTAGGGGGTGAGCCTCTAGATTTTTACAGTCGCTGGGTCAGCAGAAGTTGAGTGATCAAAATCTAGAAGGTGAGAAAGAGTTCTGTCTACGAGCACCAAAGTCCACCTCAGAGAAGGCCCCAGACAAGGAGCCAGGTCGGAATAAGCCTTCCTCTGCCACTACTCAGCTTCTGCAAGCCTGTTTCCTAAATTTCAAGATGGGGTTAAGTGTCCTTGACAATTTCACCCAAACGGAGTTCCTGCGAAGGCCTGATGGAATAAGGACCATGCACTACACTGTGCAAACTGTGAAGTTCCATTCACTCGTGAAGGGTTACTAAGGGGAAGGGCTCTTACCGGCAGGGAGATGTGCTGCCGCATTCTAGTTTAGTTCTTTCCAAAACGACCCTCTCAGGGGTCAGGGCCGGAGAACAGCGGAGAGAGCCCAGAAGTGGGAGCCTGCACATCTGGGTCCCTGACTTAGCATCCCAACTGGCAATGTGACTTCGGGCAAGTCATTTCCCCTTCTCTGGACTTCAGTTTCTTCATCTGAAAAATGCCTGGCGTGGTACCTATGGCCCAGGCATGCAAGTTCTGCAGCCCTCAACTCTGAAACCCCACCTTGAACCCCTGACTCTGCCCTCGGGGAGCTCAGTGCCCTGTGGAGTCAGGACAGAGCAGGAACAAGACCAGAGGCGTCGCTCCTCCAGGAGACACCAGGGCAGGGGCTCAGGGACCTCCCAGAACACATACTTTCCCAACACAGGAAAGACCAGGCCCCAGGAGCCCGGGTGCCTTGGACAGCGCCAGCCAACCCCACCCCCAGCCGGGCCTCCGAACCCCTCTGCAGGGTGCAGAGCCAGCAGGCCCTGAGTTGTCTACAGAGAAACTTCAGGAACTACACTGCCCCCAACACGGGAGCCTTCAGGGTGCTGGCAGGGGTGGCAGAAAAGGGTAGGAGCCACCACAGGCGAGAGGCTCAGACAACCCCCACTAGCAAACCAGCAGAGGCCCCCCAACACCAGACAACCTCTCAGACAGGACCCAGGGGAGCTTCTAGCTTGTACCCAGCCAAGAGCCCACCCCTAGGGGGCATTCACCACCAGATGCCACCTTCTGCAGCAGGAGGCCTACCAGGGTGGGGAAGGGGCTCGCCAACTGCCAACCAAGCACACTTGCCAGAGGGTTCTGGGAGCCTCCCTGGCACCCAGGGCAGGATTCCGGACTACAGGGAGGCCCTAGCCACCCACAGAGACAGGCCCACTCCCCACACTCACTGCCAGAGGGCAGGGTGCTGGAGAGCAGGTTCATGTCCTCCTGCCTGGAGTCTCACTCAGAAACCCTGGGCCCACTCGGAGCCCCTACTGCCAGCCTCTCCGCCAACCCTGAGAACATAGCTCCTTACAATACATTTTATACAGCCTCTTCCAAAAGACGCTTCCTGGTGCCCCCAGCCCCCAGCCCCAACCCCCCACATGCCTCTCGCAGCTCTGAGGAAATCCGCAGTTAACTTTTCCCAAAAATTCCTGCAAAGGCGACTGTCTAGGGGGAGAAATGGACCCCGAGATCCTTTCGCGGCATTTCACCGCCTTCAAAAAAAAAAAAAAAAAAAGGAGAGTGAGATAGAGAGAAAGAGAGAGAGAGAGAGGGAGAGAGCTTTAAAAAAAAAGAAAGAAAGAAAACTTTCGGAGTTAACTTTAAATTCGCAGCCC
>PVJC01006300.1:0-55499 GCA_004026665.1 Murina feae | reverse complement strand
GCCTGACCACGAGGCGGGGTTTTCCCTGCTTTCTGGTGGCTGGAGGAAGATGGGCAGTAGGCAAGCTTGGGAGGCAGGCCACACCCAGCCCTGGTCACAGCTCAAAAAAGAGAACAACATGCAGGGGAGGGCAAGAGTCTGAGAGATCATCATAGAGGGGGTGCCTGCTCCAAGCCTCCACGGTGTGCCTGGGGGCAGGTCCCCAGCAGGTAGACACACACAGGAGGACTGCTCCGAGCCTCAGATGCGGCTGGGGGCAGGTCCCCAGTGGCCACACACACACACACACACACAAAAGGCGCCTGGCAGACTGGGGCCATCATAGGTCATCCACTGAGGGGTCCCAGACTGTGAGAGGGCACAGGCCGGGCTGAGGGACTCCCTCCACCCCGAGTGCACAAATTTTTGTGCACCGGGCCCCTAGTATGAATAATAAAGATTAAAAAATAACTAAGCAAAATGGAGACAGGCAATCTACTAGATGCAAAGTTCAAAACACTGGTTACAAGAATGCTTAATTCATTTAGAAAAAGAGTAGATAAACGTAGAGAGACCTTCAACAGCATAAAAAAGGACATAGAAACATAAAATAGAACCAGTCAGAAATGAAGGATACACTAACTGAAATAAAGAATAATTTATAGGGAACTAAGAGTAAAGAAGATGAAGCTGAGAACCAAAATCATAATTTGGAATATAAGGAGGCAAAAACACCCAATCAAAACAGAAAGAAGAAAAAAAATTCCCCTTTCCTTCTCCCCACCCCCCCAAAAAAGAATAGTATAGGAGCCTCTGGGACAACTTAAATTGTACCAACATTCACATCATGGGAGTGCTGAAAGAAGAAGAAAGAACACAAGAAATTGAAAACCTACTTAAAAAAATAAGTGGAAAACTTCTCTAACCTTGTGAAGGAAGTAGACACATAAGTCCAGGAATTTCAGACAAGAATGAATTCAAACAAGATGAATTCAAAGAGATCCACACCAAGACACATCATAATTAAAATGCCAAAGGTTAAAGACAAAGAGAGAATCTTAAAAGCAGCAAGAGAAAAGCAGTTAGTTCCTATAAGGGAGATCACATAAGGCTGACAGCTGATTTTTCAACAAAAACTTTACAGGCCAGAATGGATTGGCAAAAAAATATTTTAAGTGATGAAAAGCAAGGCCCTACAACCAAGACTATCATTTACCCAGCAAGGCTATCATTTAAAATTTAAGGAGAAAAAATAAAAAATAAAATAAAATTTAAGGAGAAATAAAGAGCTTCCCAGACAAGTAAAAGCTAAAGAAATTCATCACCACTAAACCAGTATTACATGAAATTTTAAAGGGTCTGCTTTAAGAAGAACAAGAAGATAAAAAATAAGAACAATAAAATGGCAATAAATATATATCGATTAACAATTGAATCTAAAAAAATGAATAAATGAACAAGCAGAACAGAAAGACTCATAGATATATTTTGATGATTGCCAGATGGGAGGGGTGTTGAGTAAAAAAGGTGAAAGGATTAAGAAGTATAAATTGGTAGTAACAGAATACTCATGGGGGTATAAAGGACAATATAGGGAATATAGTCAATAATATTCTATAACTATGGTTTATTTAATCACTAGGAGTATATTCCTACTATAATACAATACAATATAATATAATATCAATTGTAATTGAAAAATAAAAAATGATTTTAAAAATATGAACAAAACAATACAAGAAAAAACTCATAGATACAGACAATAGAATGGAGTTGAGAGTCAATGAAATGGGTAAAGTGAGTCAAATATATGGTAATGGATGGACACTAGTCTTTTGGTGGTGATCCACAATAGAGTATACAGATATCAAATAATGTTGTACACCTTCAATTTATATAATGTTATTAGCCAATGTTACTTCAATAAAAACCAACAAAAAAACCTTACAAATTCTCCCCTCAATGAATCAATTGGCCTCATTCGAAGTCCAGCTGGGCCTGAGTGCCTTCAGCACCTATGTGGTTTGCATTGCATAAATCTTTGCTTAATTGTATGTTTTCAGAGAATTTAAATGTCATCTTCATCTTCATGGCCATTACCTCGTATAGGTCTGGCAATTGTGTTTTCTTCAGTATTGCTTTTGCATTTCTCTGAACAAACCAGCACTCTCTAATACTCTGCATGTCATGCAGTTTAACAAATCCCTGACTGAAGTCATAGATCCTTGCGGTGGGAAAGTGGGCTCCGTCATTCCCTCAGTGAATCTCCCTCATGGAAATTGTAAGCAGCCAGCATCCCCCACCTCTCAGGTGCAGGGATTTCACACCTCTTACACTTTGTGTCCAGCTTTCTAGGTGACAAGTGACGTGTGGACCTTACTATCCTGCAGGCTGGGATGTGGATGTCCTGGGACAGGCATTCAACCCAGTGACCTGGCAGTCAAAACGTAGGCACTGGAAACACCTTCCTCCCAAACAATCAAGAACCCTGGGCCAAAAACAAAGAGCTTTCACTGCAGGAGGTGGGGAGTGCCGTGGGATTTACTAATGAAAGGAATGCAAAGCTGTCCTTTAGATCCAGACTGAACCAAACCCCAAGATCTAAAGCAGCACAGCAGTGTTCTATGTTTTGTGTCCCTCAGCGCCCATAAAGCTAAATCTGTTAGGGCAAAGATGAGAAAAGCAAACCCACAATCCAACATTTGCCTTGAGTGTTCTTGCTTTAAAAAGTATCATTTGGGGGCAGCTAATATGATGACGGAAACTCTACTGAGCTGAGCAGGGTGGGCAAGTCTCAGTTAATGATAGTGTATTTGTTTATCACTGAAATAGTTGTCAGGGCATGTAGAAATTATGCTGAGGAGCAGGTGCTAGCAAAACAGACTAAATCCACTATCTCTCACATACTTGATTTTTAAAAACCAGCAGAACTAGTGGTTTCATGAAAAAAAAAGGGGGGGGGGGCGGTGGCGCAATGGAAATGAAAATACCAATCAGCCCAACAGACATTCCTCATTCCTTTATAAGTAGGTGTTTTTCACTCTCATCACATGAAAGCTATAGTTGAGGACGCTTAAATTAAGGGAAAAGTGAGCCAAGATCGAGTGGCAGATTTTACTCTTGGTGTTTTAAAGGAATTATCTATTCTGCACTGAATGTAGCCTCAGATCTGACTCTTGATAAGAAATGAGTCACTTGACTTGAAGTGACCCAAATGAAGAAAAGTTGACAAATAAATAGAAAGAGAAATGGATCGAATCTATTTTACAGCCCAGTAGTGAGAATGTGAACTCCAGATTCAGTGAAGAGCAACCCATTCATGAGCTTGTTACTCAAACTTGTTATTAAAACTGGAAAAAAGGACAGAGAGAAATCACCTCATGGAGCAGAGAGCTATGATTATAGAAGTAAAAAAAAAAATGATACTGGAAAATAAAAATGGAAAACTACTACACAAAAAAGTCAGAAGGCATGCAATGAATTATAACTGAATGTGAAGTAAATGAGAAAATGTTTGCATATTAAATCCTCCATGACTTTGTAAACAGTTCATAAATGACAGAGTTAAATTTAGAAAACTGCTTAAAACTGAGATAACTAGAAAAAGAGATGGTTAAGTTCGTACATTTGTATACACGCATGCACAGTGACTTTCTTCAGACAGCAGAGATCTTTTTAAAAAAAGGATTTCTAAGTCAAAAATCAAATCCCCAATTCGCCATGATTTCTCAGGGGTGTGCTGGAGCCAGCTCACACTGACTGGTGAGAGCCAATTGTTTATATGTCTTCACAGCTCCATGTTCAGTGACTTTACCAATCTGGCCCAACTGAACCGAGACAATTTAAACAAATCAAACAACTGCTCTGTCAGATAGAGTAATCACTTGAGAAGTTCAGGATCGCTGGATGTGGTGGAGACTATACAGACCTTTGATCCTTCTCTCCCCTTTCGAGATTATAGCGATCTCATATGCCTTCTTATTGGTGATATTTGTGTGAATTCCAAACTTTCATGGAAGCTTAATAAATTTCAAATTCATAATCTTAGCTTCCCAGTGAAGCAGACGATGTTTAGGGTGCAATTCACATCGTCTGTTAACTTCATAACATGGGTACAGGTGTGACTTAACTCTGGCCAACCATCTGGAAAGTGAATTTCCTTCTCACGTGGAGGCAACTTATACAAGGACTGGCCTGGTCTGCCATCCACCTGAAGGTACCCTGGCGAAGGTGAGAGGCGGGGCAAAAGTGAATTGCCTAAGGACAAGAAGTCGTGAAGGACACATTTGGCTTCAGGTGGAGGAATCACCCTCGAGGAAGGAATATCGGAATGACACCACCTAAGATCATGCAGGAATTAAAACTCAATCTGCTAGGCAGAAAAAAATCCAGGAGTCCAAAGGAACAAGAAACCTCTGAATGTTCAGGAGATGCACAAATGTCTGTGAAAGCTACAATCAGACCCAGAGACAGACTCAGAACGTTAGAAACACACCAGCTGAACTGCCACTGGTGGAGGCAAAATGCCTTTTGAACTTCATCTTTCATAGCACAGAACTGCCACGTCAGCTCTGGTCTATTATTAAATGGAGATCAGAGATGCAGAATCTCCATAATCACAATTTCACCCAATATGAAATTCTTAGGGGAAAACTACTGAATTGTACTTCATGCTCAGAAAAATGAATTTTATTTCCCAAATGGCCAAACAGCTCCTAATTAGGGCTATGAACTGGTTAAAGAGGCTGAAAGAAGAGGCTTAGGACAAGTCCTTAACAGCGCTGTCAAATCCACACCTAGCTCAGGGTTTTCTACACTGCCCTCTGGTGGGTGGAATTTAGACTGCTATATGGCAGTCACTCATATATTTCATTTCTGATTTGCAGTATACATTTGCTTACATTCATTCCTAGTATATGGTATATAAATTTGAATAAACTGTGAGTTCATTGCTTATTATTCTTTAAAATATCCTAAGGTCCCTCCCAGTTAAGAAGTCATTGTCTTGACTGGCCACTACACAATGGGATGCCAGCAGATCTTGGTTGGCTCCGCAGATCAAGGACAAACACCCCTTCTAGAACCAGCAGGAGGAGGGCTCTTCTTCCCTGGGGCAGTGAAACTTCCCAATCCCACTCCTGGGAAAGCCACTGGAAGCTCAGGTCCTACCGGTGACAGACCAGCAGTGCCATTTCCTCACCTTCCCATTATGCTTGCACCGAGGAGGAACTGAAAAAGGAGGATTCAGTGATTCACAAAACGCCTGTTCCTAAATGAGAAATAAAATGAGCTCTGTGGACTTTATAGCTCGTTAATATGCAATGCCCCTTCCTGCCAGAAAGCAGTTGTGTTACAGCAGCAACACTAGTAAAGACAACCAACCACCTGTAAATACAACCTACTGCTGCCCTGGAACAATCTGTCACTTTATATAGCACTTAAGGGAAACAACACCTAATAAACAACACCTAGTAAAGCAAAGGAACATACACTACAGTAAAAGGAAAAATCCTACTTACAACCGTGGTTATGACAGTGCTTATAAAATTAGAAGCACTAATTTATTAGGGTATGCACAGCCTCAAATGACCATGTGATTATATATTTTCTGAATGTTATCTATAGGACTATTGCACACAAGTAACTCTTCTTGGCTTTGAGCTTGGTGGGAAGAGCCGTCTGGTTCCACTCCTGCTTACTTCCCAGACAGACATCACAACTGGGCACAAATCATCTAAAAGCAATGTTTATTTAAGTGGAGCTGGAAAAGGCAGGGCTCTGGGTGGGCCCTGGGGCTCAGCAAGGGCTCCTTCTTTCAAAGGCTTCTGCTGTACAGACCAGGGTAGGATGGAAAGGACCACAAGGTAGGGAATAGAAATAATAAAAAAATTTTTTTGAGGGAAAGAGCAAAGATTTGTTATTATCTAGAAAGAACAGGAGAAAGGGGAGAGCTGTGGCAACAGGGAAATGAAAATAAACAATAAGCCACATGCATAGACATAAGGAAGGTCCTGCCATTGAGTTATTTGTGTCCTAACAAGGGAGGTTCGAGAGGAGTGTCTGTGCTTTGCTCCCTGGGATGTGGATTATTTCTGTTAGCATTAAAGAGCAGGTGTGAGAGAGTAAAGGGAAAGTAAACTGGAGCACAAAGGTCATATAAAATTACTTGGACACCGAGGGTAAAAATCAAGCAACTACGGCTCCCCCCCCTCTGTCAGACACCCAGCCACTTGGGGCTCTTTGAACAATTAAAGAACTCCTCTTGGGTCGATGTAGTTCAGAGTTCTTCCCCAATTTCAACTCCCTTCCCTCCACCTGCCTTCATGAAACAAAAATAGGTAATAAATTGAGTCTAGAGCCAGGATGCAGAAGTCCCTGAGCCATAGTTGGAAGCAGACTATTCAAACCCTTAAATTGGTACAGAGGAGGTGCAAAACAGTTCCCTACCTATATCATTTGTAGGGTGCACTGGAAAGTGCTATTTACTGACACTGGGTGACACATTCCCACAATGTTGGGCAGTGAAGCCCGGGCAATGTAGCTCAGTGATTGAGCATGGACCTACAGTCCAGGAGGCCAGGGTTCCATAACTCGTCAGGCACATGCCTGAGTTTCAGGCTCCATCCCCAGTGTGGGGCGTGCAGGAGCAGGTGATCAATGGGTTCTCATCATTGATGTTTCTATTTCTTTCTTCTTCTCCCTTCCTTTCTGAATTCAATCTATAATAATTAAAGGGTAATATGCTAATTAGACCAGACATCTCCTGGACATTATTTTGGACATCCTTTCTGACAAGGCCAGGGCCGGAGGGAAGCCGGTGCTGCCAGCTGGGGGAAGGAAGGCCTACTTTTGCACGAATTTTTGTGCATCGGGCCTCCAGTAATATATATAAAAAGTATACTACACCTCAAACTATGGTATTTTCTGCCAAGGGAACATGTAATGTGACACAGGAAGTGTATTGATGCCTTATTAATAGGGGATCCATTTTTTAGTCTCATCTTCCAGAAGAAAAAGGCTTTGGCAAAAGAGGTTACACCTCTTACCATCTTTAAAGGAAACAAGAGTTTACGGCTCTGTAGAAAAAGAATGAATCCCTTTGGGAGACTGGTATTGTTAAATTAATTAAACAAGGAGGCCATCATTCTCAGGTAGCTCTAATGGCTTGGAGGTCTATATAAGCAACCCCAAACCTGAATCTGTAAATGCTTCCAAGTTATAAAATCGAAAATTAAGGACAACCTATTAGAAACAGCCAACTAGGCTTTAAGATAGCCAATCAATCATGCCTTTCTTTGCTCCCACCCTTGCTCTATAGAAGTCTTTCCCTGGGCTCCTGTTGGTGGCGTGCTCCTAACCACTTCCGGTTTCCCGCTGCCAGATTGGGATAGATTTTTGTTCAAAATAAACTCATAATCCTTAATGTGCCTCAGTTTACTTTTAACAATATATTCAAATTAGAGAGAAGGACAGACGACGGCTCTCCTGGGACCAGGGAGCAAAACTGAAGAGTTGGCAGTGGTGGTTGGACAGGAACACAGACTGAATCAATAGCGAGGACACTTTTCTCTTTTAAAATTTCCATCTTTTTTTTAAACTATTCTTTTTTAATATTTCCATCTTGATGACAAACACAATTTTCTATGCAACTGAAGAACAAATGAACATTTTTGTTCCATAATTATGCTGCTGATCTTACCTACTTATCGAACATAAGCTGGTGTCATGTTTCTGACAGTGACACGTCTCCCCCTCCACCGTGGTAAATAAAGGGCATGTTGATGCTTCTGACTCTGTCCTGAGAAGCAGACATCTCCAGGGAGACTAGACAGCGGGGGAAAGGGCAGTGTGGACATATGGCAACGGATTCAGACAAGACCAGATCTATTTCCTCAGCCACACTGATGAAGGGTTTTCACCAGTTCTTTAGTGAGGAGGAACTGGAACCTGATATCAAAACCCACTGTATGTCCTTTATAGTTTATTGTATATAATTATGTACCATAAACTGTGCAGGGTTTGCATTCCAGGGCGTGGGATCAGTCATTCTCGACAAATCCTTCTGTTGATTTCTCTGAGTCCCAGCTAAGAACCCCTGAGGGCCTCTCTGAACAGGGTGGAAGCGACTTCTGTGGTGGATGGAGCTCTGGTGCCCAGGAAGCAGCGCCCCCACCGAGTTCCACCTGGTGTGCTTCAGGGACATCTGCAGGGGGCACCAACCAACAGATGCACCAGGTGCTCCCCCTGCCTCCAGGACCAGAGGGTGCCAGTATGTGCCAGCCTGACTTGAAGGACATGTGTTTCTGTCATTGTACTGCTGAGCGGTCACTACACTTCCCCGTTAAGTTCTTTTCTTCTTCCCCCTTCGGAGCTTGGACCTCGTCTTGCATGTGGGGCCTGTTCCATGAAGGATCAAAGGGGGGCGGCCAAATACCTACAGCCTAGGTTGTTGTTTTAAACCACTTGGCTCATGTGCAGGTCTGTAAAGCATTGCTAGAACTGGAGGTGTTTCAAGGCCATGAGGAGCATACGAGGATAAATGACCTAATACAGCGGGTGAGTTCTTGGTGATTGAGATACTGAGTAAGGAGGCAAATCAGACCTGGAGTGATAATGCACCTCGATGTTCTCAAAAGTACATCCTACACCTTCTAAAAGACCATAATTTGCATTTCTATCTGGGGCACACCATAAGTAATATTTGTCAGGTATAAACAATACAGATTCTTAATAGTAGGAAAGTAAAAGACCCCTTTAGTCCCTTTTTTGAAATGTACACATTTTCACATGCTTGCACACAGGTTATCCAAATATGGCTTGCAATTGTGATGAAACCATTAAAAAAAACAAGCAACATCAAAGCTTTGACCTCTCTCCAAAACAATGTACATAGACATACATTTGGACACGACTTTAGGAGATCCATTGGCCCAAGAAACCACTCACAGAATTCGTGATGCCTGGCCTCTCACAGGAAGTACAAAGATATCCTTTCCCCAAAGAATTTATAGGTGCTAGTAAGTTCTCTGGTTATCACACGGAGGGGGCAATTCCATCGACTAACATCTCATCCACCCCCTTCCTCCTCATTGGCTCTCTTGGTTGCCTGGACCCCACAATATTTATCTGTTAGTCCCTGGCCCCAGTAATTAATTCCACACAACAACACATTATGCATCGTGAGTGTAGACCATGGTCATCTTCACACCAAGTTAAGTAGCATCATCAAGACAATCCAATTCAGAGAGTCAGCAAAATTCAGACTCATCCAGAAGGGCGGAGGTGGGGTGCAGAGTCAGGGGAAGTTGGGGAAAAGTTCATCTGTTGTTAAAATCAACAAGTACAATGTTGACAGTGAAAGCCCAGATGTCCCGTTAAGAAATGTCCTACTTAAACAGCCTCAAAAAGTTGGCAACTGTCCCTGTGGGAACCAACAGCAGGAGCAGCAGCTGTAGTGAACAGATCAGAATGTCCTTCCTACACGTTTGGCTCCATCTTGATCGTATCCCTCCTCTGCTCAAAGCTCTTCTGGTAGCTTCTCATCTCACTGAGACAAAGATTCCCCTAAGCCTGACCTCATCTACTCTTCCCTTTTCTCCTTCTACCCCAGCCACACCAGCCTCCTTGCTGTACCTTGACCACAGTACACACATGGCCACAGGACCTTTACACTTGCTTCCTCTGCCTACGTCTCTCTTCTATAGATACTCTCATGGATCCCTCACTTTCCCCCAGGTCTTTACTCTAATGCCACCTTGTCAAAGATCATTCTTCTGAAGAAATGTAACACCACCCTCCCATTATCCATCCGCCTTTCTTATTTTATTTTTTTCCATAGCACTTGTCAGCATTTAGTATATTTTACTTTCCTTTTATCCTCTCTCAACAAGAATGTAAGTTTCAAGCAGGCAGATCTTGTTATCAGTTGCACTCAATACTGTATCCCCAGGGGCTAGAGGTAGGACACAGTACCTTCCTCACAAGGAGAGGTTACTACATGCAAGTACCTTGTATGTTGAGAGTTATACATGCAAAGCACCTAACAGCACACGGCATATAATAACAATTACGTAAATATTTGCTCTTCTTTAATTTTTGATTTAAACTTCACGACAAACCTAATGAGTAGTTATTATACCAATTTTAGATTAGGAGTCTGAGGCTCAGAGCAACTTACTGAAGCTTACAATATTAGTGGTTGGAAGAACCAGGATTCAAACCCAGATCTGACTCTATACGCTGTGCACTCAGTCCCCCAACTCTGCTAGGAAGTCCTAGGGTAGAAGAGGCAGAAATCCAATCATTCTGGAATAAGCTCAAAGCCCAAGAAGGCCCAGGCGCAAGGAGTAGTGGGTAAGGAATAAAGCCTCCAGAATCCAGAGACCTTTATACTGTATGAATCTGAAATGGCGTGTAGCATTCTGTTTACTTCCTAACTTCACCAAAAAATGTAACAGAGCCTGCCAATTAAAAAAAAAAAATGTTTTCATGACCCCAGAAAATCCGTGTATTGGTGACATTTAAACAGTCATTCCACCATAACAGGAAAAAGAGGTAGAGCAAAAGAGTTTATTATAACAGCTGCTTTCATACCCAAAACAAGGTTTGGCTGTTTTTGGCAGGTTGTACTGCAGTTGAGTTGGCAAGAAGCTGACAGACTGCGTGAGTTTCCTTTCAAAAGATCATTTTGCTTCCTTAGAAAAACCCATGCCTGGATTATCCAGTGTGAACCGCAGCTGTGTGCTCCTCCTTTGCTCCTCTGTCCTCCTGCGGCTTCCACCTTACCTGGGCCTCACCCGGGCCACAAGCCTGTGGAGCAGAAAGAGGGTGGGCTTGGGAAGACCCCTGTAAGAATCCAATGCTTCCTTTATCAGCTGCCTAGCTCGCCCAGACACGGCGTCCTGGTCTGCAGGGCTACTATCAGGACTGGAGGAAGGCCAGTACTGCTCCAGCACATTACCAGGTGCCACTGGCAACAACTACTACGGTGTAGTTATCATGGCTTTAGATGTAGCAGTTTTCAACCTTCATTTCTGAGGCACACCAAAAATATATTTTTTGCTGATCTAACAACAACAAAAAATAGGTACAGTTTTGATTTGTTCACACCGGATGGCTATTATTGTGTTGACATTTTAAAAAATTTTTATTTGACAATCTAAGGGGAGAGAGGCCCATGCCCTAAGTAGGCAGGTACTGCATGTTTTAAAAATTCTCCCGGCACACCTGTTGAAAAGTGCTGGACTAGAGGTGTGAGTCCCGATTTCCTCTGAGGGCTCTTCTGAGACATTCCGCTTTACAAAATGTACAAGCAGAGAGTGTAAAATGCAACTCCATTCCTGGGGGCTTTTTAAAAAGTGACTTATTTACAGCCCCTTCCCTTCAAATCTATAAAGTGGACAAGAAATGAAGCAAGGTGAGGTGCCAGGATCTCCCCGCAAGGGTCATTGCTCTCGGGGTCCAAAAAGGCAGGAAAGGGAAGGGAGAGAAGGGGATCCAGGGGTAGTCTGGGAGGCAGAGCTTCCCTGGGTTTTAAACTGGAAATCCAACAGGAAGCGAAAGGCTCCTGGCTGCTAGAACCGGGCTGTGCTGGGCTGGCCTCCTGCAACCCCGAGTGCATAGCAAGTGCTTGAAACCATTTCAGCGCGAATGGCTTCCAGATGGCAGGCAGCAACCAGCACACGATGCACGTGTGAGCCCAAGGGGTCTGATGCCCAACTGTCGGGCTGGTGGCCCAAACTCCTAAAGAGCCCAAATGAGTTAGACCAAACCCCCGGCAAGCTCGGATGGCCTAGCTGGACCGACAGTATTCCAGTAGTGGGCGAACCTGTGTCCTGCAGGCTCTCCCTTGGTAGGGAAGCCCCCTCTCCCCGCCCCTCCAGCAAAGCTTGCTCCTCAGCATCCAAGTCTGAGATGCACAGATAGCACAGGCTTGTTGCACAAAGGAAATGCAACTTCTCCGAGCATCTGGTAGATGTGTGCTGGGCTGGGCTTTTGGACCCATACTGCAGTGGAGGGAACCCTTGGCCATTGCTTTGAAGGCCCGTTTTTTATTTCAAAAGCCTTTAATCCTGTGTCTAGTTAGAGACTGAACTTGGAGCACTTGCCTTCCAAAGAAAGCCAGGACAGTGCAGTGAGCAATCCCGGGGGATGGGGAGTGAAGGGGGAACCCTAAGCTGGGCATGTGTGAGCCCCCACTCCTGTGCTTGAGCCTGGTGAGGAGTAAGGTTGGGAAAAGTGGGTGAGTGGGTGGGTGGGGCCTGTACTCCTTCCCTGCTGAGAGGGCTGTGGCTTAATTTAGCTGTGAAAACACCCCATATCCCAAATACCAGTTGAGCCAAAAAAAGGGAATATATGATTGCGTACAACTTCAGCCCAAACCCCATACCCACGGCTGACATTCTAAAAAGTTAATAAATGCTCCGGCGTGAGCACTGGTCAATCAGAACGGTGATACCATGGTGCTTCACAGCTGAATATCAGCCCTGCCTAAATCCCGACAGAAACATTTAAAAATACCACAGCAATTACTTGTGGGTGGAATATCCAACACACTTTCCACTGTTGACACAGAGCTTTCACTGCCTGGCGCTGTTCTTGGAGGGCACCCTGCTCCGCGGTAGCCTGGCCACACGGGGCTGATGGGACACCCGGAGATGGACTACGCGCCCCGTTCTGAATTATAAAAGTAGAATGGCTATTTTAAGTTGCTCCACTGTTTAGGGAGAGTAGTTGCAGGGACAAGTGCCAGGGCTTGGAGAATACTCTTTCATTCCTATGAAGCTACGTTAAAAACCCCAAGTGAATTACTGCTTTGTGAACCAAAACACTCACTGCCACTGGTCCCTCAGCCCGATGACCAGCATTGAGTCCTGAAGGGCGCCAGGGAGAAAGCACAAGGCCAATGGCACCCAGGTCCTGGCCTCCAGGAACTTACCATGGAAGTCTTTGCAGTGATTGCCTAGGTGTGTATGACTCGCCCCTGCCCGAGAGCAGTCTCCATGGCCCTTAGTGGGGAAATTCTGAGTCCCAAAGAGAACCATATTTAGTCTCGTTCTTTCAGGACTCTTCTGACCGTGTGGACTTCTTTCCAACAGATTTTTCCTTTTCCTTTTCACTCTCAGATTGCTATCCTCTCGATTCTTACCTTTTTTCTTCCCCCACATGCCTGCTCTCCTCTGCTGTTCCTTTCATTCTGGGTGGTTCTATTTCCTCTGGCTCTTTCTTTCCACGAGTGCCCTCAAGAACTTTACCTCGAAGCCACCAGAAAGAACCCTGAATGCTCATGGGTGACATCTGAGTGGGACAATGCTGGAAACGCCCCAAGCTGGGGGCCACCCTGTTCGGTAAAGTAGAGCTGGATGGATTGTTCAGCCTTTTCATCACAACACTTGATCTTTGTTAGAAAAGTTGTTAGCAAAAAATTTCACTTACATCCGACCAGGTCCATGCAACCTAAACATTTTGGAAAAGTGAAGGAAATAGAGGAAACCAGGAGGGAAAAGGGAAGAAATAAGAGGAAGACTCTCAACTTCAGAGTAATCACAACTTGTTCAGGTCAAAGTTCAAAATACTAACACTGTTTCTAATGTTCCACTAAGTAGCGGCCTCTCAGTGCCTCTGACAAGTGATTTAAGAGAAGTGGCGTGCTCCCCAGGTGGCTCATGAACCTCCATGTAGGATGGTCCGACCGAGAGTCTCGAGTCACACAGTGGGAAGGTGGCGATGCAAAGGTCAGATGTACAAGGGAGGAGGTCGTTCATCAACCCCGACCGGCGAGCCCGCCTGTGACGGCACCCAGGACAGGATGGGAGCCAACTGCTAGCTTCGCTTGCAAGACCAGATTAAGAAAGCTCCAGCACAGAAACCACAAAGGAGAAGATGGAGGTGAATTTCCGGAGGAAAAAGCAAAGATTTCTACTCAAAGCTGAGGTAAGAGCTTTCTTTCTTTCTTTCCAACGAAAAAGAATCCTACTTCCCTCTGATTTGGATTATTTTTAGCATGTATGACTCAGCTTCGATGCCCAGCATGCCTGGCCACATCTTTTCCACTGCCTGACATTTGTCCATAACTTCCCACTGCCAAGAGTACAAAACAGAGACTCCACCGTGTCGCACTGAATAGGATAGGACCCTCACCTCACCCTTCCCCTTAGCTCAGACTTCAGTGCTTGTGTCCTCGGGGGCACACACGGTCTCACTTCCCCATGCATGCCTGTGTGCATTTCCCTTGGCTGGACTACCTTCCCCAGCTTGCTTGCCTGCCTGCCCAAATTTTACTCATCTTCCATAAACCATCTCAAAACTCTAGCCCCTCTGTGGAGCCTGATTTCTCAGGGGTTCCTTCTCCTACTGTGCTTGAATACCATCCCATTACATGAATTATCTTTCATAACAGACACCAGAACTGTATCTTTACATCTTTTTGTCATCAGTACCTAGAGCACAGGAAGTATCCTAAATGTATGCAGACTATTCAGGTTAACGTTCATTTGAATTCTACATGTATACACATATAAGTACACACACACACACACACACACACACACACACACACACACACACCCCTCCTGCATCTCTAGGGTTGTGGGTTCTAGTGTGGACCCTGCTGCAAAGTTTCTGACCAGGGCCCCAAGGTTGGGATGGATGTGATGGAATGAAGTGAGTGGTATATCAGAAATCAAGTTGGAAACTTGGAAATGAATGGCTTCAAATGTTTAGAGACTTTATATGCACAAATCTCAGCTTTCAACTCAGATAGAATATATATGTTTGCATGAGAGAGGCGAGTAGATCAAAGTGAGTGAGAGCAGAGCGAGAAAGGCTTAGGGGTCTTGTGCAATCACACACCTGGTCCCCTTCTAGCCTCCCAGGAAAACGGCCCCTGCCTTGTGGCTGTATATAAAAAGTCACACGTCGTTTCCATCAATTTAAATTTCATTTTAAATGAAATCAAATTCCATTTAAATTTCCAAAGAGCCACAGCATGTCCAAGGTGCTGAGATAAGGAGCTGAGACTTGCATAAATGGCAAAGGCAGAAAACTAGACTCAGAGCAAGTCAGGTAAGTGCAGGAAGGGCCCCCCTCCGGTTTCAAAGCATGTGCAGAAGTGGCTATTGACGTAGGAGAGAATTTTTGAAATGGTCCGTTGTATTGAGACATAGTTTTGCTCCCAATAAGTCTGGCACGAAACTGACAGGAGGAGAAAGAGATTTTTTTTTTTGTTTTGAGAAAGAGATCTAAATCTCAAATGTGCAGTTTTGAAATTTGGTGTAGCTTGTGTTCCATTAAAATGGCTCACCTCTCATCAGGAAAATAATTGCTGGGCTTAACCAGCAATGTCAAGAACTCATCTGTGCATGTTAAACAGGCATAGCAGGTCTGTGATCTCCTAGCGATCTGAACACAGCTCCTGCCAGCATGGCGGAGACAGGAACCTTGCTAGGAATTAGGACTGCACTGCTATACTCTATAGCACCTTCACAATGGAGCTGGAACAGTATTTCATTACCACAGGGCAGGCACACTATGGGTTAAATAGGCATTGCAGATGGCCAGAAGATAAAGTCTTTCTAGGGCAAAATATATCTTTAAATGATCAAATATCTGCCTTACAAGTTACCTTTCCTGTTCCAAGTTAGGGACTATGTATACAAATCACTCATCATACACTGGAGAAGAAGAAAATCCTTTTTTCTTTCTACTTTTTGTGCACAGAATGGAGAATATAGGATCAATTAGTTTCATAAGTATATGGTCTGACTTACTACTTTATACAGTAAATTGCTCAAAGGAAGGAAATCTTCTAAGTGTTCTGCATCTCATCCAAATGGAGTAGGTTCTCCTAACTTAGCAAATGCATGACATGCAGAAATGAGATTCAGAAATACTTAGAAAGGCTGGACCTTGGGAGGGAATCCAATATGATAAAATTCAAGTGGCGAAGGGCCTTCCTTGCCTTAACAGTATGGGGTGATAGAGAAAAGATGACCCACATTTCCATCCTGACATCCAGTTATTCGTGCTTAGCCCCTCTGAACACTAGTTTTCTCATTTGTAATTTGGGCATAATTGCACCCATACCACATATTATTGTATAGGTTAAATAAGATTATGCATTTATAATGGATACAGTGAATGTGGCACATATTGGTCCAATGTATTGTAGTTCCTCCTTTTTCCTTCCTTTTAAAATGCAATTCCTTCTTGGGGGTGTCTGGGAGTATACTTATGTTTTATAAGACAGTGTCCACATGGAACGGTAGTTTTCTAGTATTGCCTGTGAACTTGTGGGAATTCCTGGCTAATTCTGGAGTCGATTAGGAAGCTCATTGCTGTGGCACACCCCTCCTCCCAACCAGACTTTATCAGTATTAAAGGTGAGTTTCAAAAAGTATTTAGCAAAGGACAGGAGGGGGCAAACGTAGGTTTATAGTTGTGAGTCCAAAACACAGAATTTATTCTTGTATTATTATGTATTACTTGTATTATTTTCCATACGAACAACTGTAGACCTACTTTTGCCCACCACTGTATGTGACTGGAGTAATGGCCTATTAGTAGCATGAGGGGGAAAAGACGTAGGAGTTTGAATAGCAAGTTCAATTTAAGTTAGTGATCCATAACTCCATGTATAACATGCAGTATGATGGGGCTGGGGAGGGGAGAGGAGTGGTATCTCAGGAGAGAGATGTGTATCCTCCCACATCCCAACTCCCTGAAAGCCTCATCATAACATCCCAGAGAGCAAAACAAAATATCTGCCAGAAATATGATAAAACATGAAACATAACATGAGCTCAGCTGGCTCAGCCGTGAAACTTAAATTTATGATTCTACTTGTTTTGTATGAATGTAACAAAATTCAAGACTAAAACCTAAAAGCCAAGAAACAAGTATGAGCCTGGCCAGTGTGGCTCAGTGGTTGAATGTTGGTTGACCTATGAACCAGGAGGTCAGGGTTTGATTCACGGTCAGGGCACATGCCTCGGTGCAGGCTCGATCCCCGGTGTGGGACATGAAGGAGGCAGCCAATCAATGATTATCTCTCATCATCGATGTTTATATCTTTCTCTTCATCTCCCTTCTCTGAAATCAATAAAAATATATTTAAAAAAAGAAACAAGTATGAGTTCTAGCTTGTGGAGAGACCTACTAATTCAACAACAGGTTGCACCTTCTCCCCCTATTCTCATTCCTTCTCTACCCTGAGCTCATGCAACCATCAATGCCTCTGATTGGTAAAGGAATAATGGTTCTCACCTCAGCTTCGTTTGATATGCCCCAGGTTTTAAAAACCTTGATGATCAGACCACACCCCAAGTCAATGAAGTCAGAATCTGTGAATGTGGGGCCCAGGCATCATGTAGGCGATGCCAATGTGCTGCCAAGGTTGGAAATGACTGCTCCAGAAGGCTGGCCCCATGCCACCTGGAGGATGGTACAAGCCCATGACCACAAACCTGAGAAAGGTTGCAGAGAAGCAGAAGCCTGTTCAAAGAACAGTGACCAGAAGAGTGAAGAGTCTGCGCTCCGATATAAGGCACTGGCGAAGGACATGGAGAAGAGGAGACTTGGGGGAGTATAAATGGTACTTAAAATACCCGACACTCTGTCATGTGACATCAAAGGGTGGGAACTAGAGAGAAACAGATTTCTGCTCAATCCCAGGAAGAACTTTCTTATAAGGAGAATTTAAAGACTAGGAAGCCTTGAGGGAACTTGCAACCCATAGCTGGATGCGTGTGAGCACAGACTAGCCCGGGGCCCCTTTGGGCAGAAAGTGTTTAAAGGAAAATCAGACACTGGACAGGGGGTTAGGCTGGATGACCTTTCAGGTCTGGTATAACTGTGATTCCAGGTGCCTTTGATTCCAGGGGCTAATGGACTAAATGACCAGTTTTGCACAATGAAGAAAAAACTTTGTTTAGGTCAGGAAAATAAATCCATTATAAACCTTATCAAGTGGATAAACTTGAGTGAGCTAGGACACAAGAATAAGCCCAAGAAGACTGCAATGTCCAAAAGTTCTTTCCACAGTACCACACAGTTCATTAGGACAATTCGAAATACAGCTGTAAAAGGCAGCTATACCGAGTGGCCACGCTGTGGCAGCTCTGCAGGAAACTATCTGCCGATTTAAGGCAGACACTCTGGAGGAGACCCCTGCTGTTTACATGGTTGTCCAAGTTAATTATCCCTATATTTTCAGATGAAGTGAATGGTAATCTGTTTATCTAGGTCAAATGTCTGGAACTGCCTTTGTCCCTTGACAGCTGTACAAAAATACGTAGTGTTGTCCTACTGGGCATTATAAGAAAAATAAGGTTAAAAAAATTGCATCCACTTCTGTACAGGTTCAACACAGTAATCCCTTATTTCTGAACTATTCTAATTGGATCCAATTCTAACCAAGTAGTTTAAAATGGAATTTAAAAATACGGGAATAAAAAAAGTTTTGAATTGAGGCCATATTTTTTGTCTTGAGCTTATGAATATGTTTTCCCATAGAGATAATGAAAATCGGGCCTCTGGCCTCTGCAACCATTCCTATGAGCAGTAACTTCCACAGCACAAGGAAATATGAAGCTACCGCAGTCAGCTAATAAAATGCTCCCACAGTCAGCTATGGGGTTACTAGAGCTAAGAGGGGTGTTGGAGTGGAGGAAGAAACAGTATATGTCATAATGTATGTACGTGGGGAAGGATGTGATTTAATCTGGAAAACAAATAAAATCTTTGGAAGAGTAACATGCTTCCTAATGGTATTTACCAGATATCCTTTAAGGCTGCTCTCATTTTGGGTTGTCAGTCAGAGTGAGTGGGGGTGAAGTTAGGGTGGATAAGCCCACCAGTGGAGAGAGTGAAGATTACCAAGGAATCTGCTGTGGGCGGGGGTGTGGGAGAGGGCCCATTCCTTCAGGGAACTGCAGGACTTCCCTTGCACCGTGTCCTTCTGAGCCACTTTTGTGTGTGTGTGTGTGTGTGTGTGTGTGTGTACTAACTAGATCCAGTGTATCTAACATTAGTGAGTGCCAACCATGCCAGGCACTTTATCACATGCGGGTGTATAGTGATGACTGGAAGGCTAAGCTATGGGAGCCTCCATGCTAGAATCCCTGAAGCAAGGTTGTGGTAAGACCTCGGTGCTCAGAACGCTGTTGGGACCAGCAGCATCAGCAGCACCTGGGAGCTTTTAGATGCAGGCCTCTCCCGGACCTACTGAATCAGAGTCCACATTTCAACAAGGTCGTTGGGTGATTCCTATGCTCACGAAAGTTGAAGGAGCACTTCGATGGAGACCTTAGAGTTTCTATCCTCTTATTCTACAAAAACTTAAGACAAAGACAAATTTTTTTAGAGAAGTTTTAGGTGCACAGCAAAATTGAGGGGAAGGTACAGAGACTTCCCATATATTTCCTGCTCCCACACAAGCATAGCCTCCCCATCATCAAAATCCCCCACCACAGTGGTACATTCCTTACAACTGATGAACCTACATGGACATATCATAATCACCCACAGTCCTAGTTCCCATTAGAGTTCATTCTTGGGGTCATATTCTATGGGTTTGGACAAATGTGTGATATATGTCCACCATGCAGAGAAGTTTCAAAGACCTAAAAATTCTCTGTGCTTTGACTGATCATCCCTCTGCTCCCCTCATAACCCCTGGCAACCACTGATCTTTTTACTGTTTCCATAGTTTTGCCTTTTCCAGAATGTAACACAGTTGGAATCATATAGTACTGGTATGTAGCCTTTTCTGAATGGCTTCTTTTACTTAGTAATATGCATTTAAGGCTCCTCCATGTCTTTTTATGGTTTGATGGCTGAGTAATATTCCACTGTCTGGATGTACTACAGTTTATTCACTATTGAAGGACATATCCGTTGCTTTCAAGTTTTGGCAATTATGAATAAAGCTGCTATGAACATCTGTGTGCAGGTTTTTGTGTGGACATAAATTTTCAGCTTCTTGGAGCAAAATTGCTCCATTTTTTTTCAGATACAAAGCTGAGATCCAGAGAAGTTAAGTGACTTGCCCAAAGTCACACCATCAATTCATGACAGCCAGGTCTTGAACAAGTATGTGGAAGTGTGTGTTATTATGGCAAAAGAATGGATATGGGAACCAGGGAGACCTGAGTCTGGAAGCTCTGTGCCTCTGTTTCCCCACCTGTGGAAACTAAGATATCTATACTTCCCTACTAGTATAATTGTGATGATTCAGTGAAATGACATACCTGAAAGTGCCTGAAGTACTCAAAATATTTAATAGCTCACTTTTGTTTTCTGTTCCTACTGGCATTTTCTAAGGAGCCTGAGCTTCTGGAAGAGGCCAGGTCAGCCTGAGGGGTGCTCCACGTGATAAGGAGTTTTTCTAGGCACAGAATGTAGAAGTCTACTTCATGTGCTGATGAGTGGTTCCATGTTGCTGCCCATGTCCTTTAAGACTATGCTTTATATAGATCCCTCGATGCTTCCAGTCCTGTTTTCTAACACAGTGACATGCTCACTTTTGGCAGATTAATTGGTGGAGTTGTCAGCACAGCTGCCTTTTATTGCCAATAAACCTGGGTCCCTGTGAGCCGTGGTCTTAATTATTTGTTATTTCTTTTCCCAAGGGGGATAAGGTATGTCCTGCTTTAAGTTGGTGTTCTCTTGCATCAGGACAAGAAAGTAAAGAATGCACTGAGGAATTTATCATATGGCAATGACTAGGAATGCCTTAGAAAAACCAAAATATTAGCAGAGGCTACAGCACTCTTATTGCCTTTTCTTTTGCTTTTCTTACCCTCTCATCCCCTCTTTCTCATCACACCCACTCTCCAATCCATGCCTCAATACAAGAGGCATAGAAAATTCTGCCTCTATTCTAAGCCTCATAATGAAACTTATACCAGTAAAATATTATGATTTCCTTCTCCCCACTTAAGAAATGTTTGAAGGTTTCCATCACCATAGTGCATTCCCTCAGTGATATGTTCCCATATAATATGTGAGAACTGGTCAAGCTCTCACCGTACATTCATCAATTCAGACACAACCTATACAACTGTGCATTTTCATAGCCCTTAAAAATAATATGCTCTAGGAAAATTCAGAATCTGTGTTACAGCATTTACAGTTAAATAAAAATGGTTTTGATGAGTGTAACCACTGTATAAACCATGTGCAATTTTAAAAAGCTTCACTAACCTGTTGGGTTTATCAGTGTTTTTCCTTACATGTGACAAAGTCAATGTCATATAAAGCAGGATCCTGCTGACTTTACTTTTTACATGATCAAGAAGTATTCAGTTCAGCTCTTTCCAGTATTGGGGATCAGAGAAATCAAAGGAAAATGTCATCAGGGGGAACACCAAGGTCTGTTTTAGCCAATAGTTTAAGTATCTCCCTCACAAAATAGTTGACCAGATCTTCGGCTAGGCAGACAGATGTGAGTCCCCCCTGGTCTCATTTCTACCTTCTAGTCAAGGGGCTAATGAACTGAAAAGCAGTCTCAACTGAAGGGATAAGAACAAAAAGAATTTGGTAATAAGCTACCTACATAATTGGACCTTGAAAAAAATCAAACTTAAATGGTAATTTTTAAGGCTATTAGTAGCCTTTGGCTTCCACAATGGCAAGACATAGTAAACTATATATTATACTATTTTATTCTAGTCATATACCGCCTCATTTTAAACAGAGGTCTGTAAAATTGAACCAGACTGATGTCTTAATCAGAGTCACCTGTATAATCTCTAACGCTGCCTAACTGGATCATCAGCAATGGCTTAATTAGCATGGTGCCATCATTACTTCGCATATGCTCAGGTGGCTTCCAAGTGGGAGCTGGAATCTACCCAGGCCTTTATGAAGAGATTTATTCCAATTTTTTGTGTGTTTGGGGGTCTCCCCAAATGCCAACCTCACAGCCAATGAAATTTGTAAACCCAGTTTTAATACATTGAGTCCATTTCATTAGCTAGCTGTGGCCATGCATGTCTGAAAGCTAGTATGTCACAGACATGGACTAATCAGAGGTCATGTTGGGGAAACAACTGAAGGTATTCCTGGAAATGATGGGTTACCAATGGATTAATGTGGCATTAAAGCCAGCTTGACACACAATCTGATTCCCAGGGACACTTGAAGAGGGATAGATACATCAGCAATTGCAATAACTTATTGTTCTTATAAAATTCTCACCTACCATCACTCCCTTTCTTTCAGGCCTAGGAGAGAGCACACACCTTCCCTCCCCAAACCAGGGTCAACTTTGTTTATATTTTCAACATAGAAAGTTTATCTTTGGAGTCTTCCTGCCTCCATTGCTCTTTTTCCTCCTGAACATCCTTTCCCTGCCTTAGCTGTGCTCACAAGCCTGCCAGCTGACTGAAGCTCCTTCTTGGTGCCCCTCTCCCAATTCTCCTTGGTCCCAAATACCTCTTCCTCCTACAGCAGACAACCCATCTCCTGGAGCATGTAAGCCACATGTCAGAAGGAAAGCAACCGGATTGCACCATTCACAACCTAGTGTGAAGACAGAACAACTCACCACAACTCTCTCAAGGGTATTAACAACAGAAAAGATGAGCTTATTTTTTATTTGATTTGATTTAGCTTTATTGATGAGCTTATTGATAACTAAATTTATTGACAGACCTTAACAGCCAATGTAATGTTGGAAAGGAAGTTATTTCAGGGGCATTAGGAAAAAATGTTTGAAAGGCAACATATATACATAGCTCTCTATCACACATACAGCCATGCTATAGAATAGTAGGCAGCAATTAAAAAGAGAGAGAGAGAGAGAGATTGCTACACACACACACACATACACACACACACACACACTAAAATGGAAGCTCTCCAAGATACTGTAACAGCAATTTCCTTTGGGCTTCTTAAAGTCAACCACCAGGTCACAAATAGGGTAAACACTGGTCTCTCTCCACAAATTCAGAATATTCATCCCTCACCCCTCCCCCTGCTCCCTGAACGAATCGATGCTACTCACAGATGGAAGCCTGAAGAGCAGCACTGGAAACTTGGCTCAGCACTTCTGAGAAATTGCTAACCCCGGAGTTTGACCAATGGATGTGGAAATATCATTCGTGGTCAAAATCACACTCATAGATCCGGCCACAAATGCAAATTCATTTTCTGCCATAGTATCCACAAACCTCATCTACAGCTTCCTAAGGAGTAGCTTTTGTTCTAAGTGAAAGGCCAATGATAAGATCCGGATGGAATTTTTTTAAATCCTCACCCACGGATATGTTTTTATTGATTTTCAGAGAGAGAAAAGGGTAGATAGGGAGGGAGAAGGAGAGAAGGAAAAGGAGAAAGGGGGAGAGGAAAAGGGTGAGAGGAAGAGGGGAATAGAGAGAAGGAAGGGGAAGGAAGGTGGGGGGGGAGAGAGAGAGAGAGAGAGAGAGAGAGAGAGAGAGAGAGAGATCCAGCCTCCCATACACCCCCTGACCAGGGAGGGATTGAGCTCGCAACCTAGGTATGTGCCCTGACTGGGAATCAAACCCACCATCTCTTGGTGTACAGGATGATGCTCCAGCCAACCGAACCACCTGGCCAGGGATGGAATATTTTCTTTAACATTAATAGCAAAAATAAAAACAAAACGATGAGCAAACACACTTTCACGCTCATAATGAACAGGCTGCACCTCAGCCTTAAGTCATTCCCAGGATCCTTAAGTGCTTTGTCTAAGCAGCATGGACTACGCTGCTTCCAATCACACCTGCATTTTCGAGAACGGGCCGCAAGTGCTCCCAAAATCTGGGAAGGAAAGCCAGTCCTGCTGCCCACATGCTGGTTTGTTATGGAAGCAGAGATGGCTTAGGACTCACTGCCTCTGAGCTGTTTTTGAAAAAGAGACAAGTGAGAAACTTGAATTAGAATCTTTCAAAGCAGAAACTACTCTCTGGGACTCAGATTTTTAAAGGTGTCCCATTCAGTTTTTCAAGGCACTAAGAATCATTCAGCAAATAACTCTTTTCTATGTTCAAAGACTAAAAAGATAACAGGGGCAATGTCTCTTTTGGTGCACCGGGATAAGACGGCGCTGTTTTCCTAATGCCCTCGTCACAGCTTAGCAGCAGACCACATAAGACACTGAGATGCTCCTTGCCTGCTATTCTGGTGGGACACACATCGTCCCCACAGCCCAAGTAACTGCAGCTGGCTGTGGGCAGCTGTGTGTTGATAGGAAACTGGCTCACTCTTTCTTTCTTTTTCTAACCTGAATTTCTAGTTTTATTGCAAAGCCATTTCTAAACAATGGGGTTTCCAAACCAGTCTCAGGTTTGGCTGTCAGAGAGGGTGTTGTTCCCACTGACTTCACATAAACTCTAACCACTGGGGAGGTTGGCGAGAAGAAGGCTTTTGGTGTGTAGTGACTTGCATCTCAGAGACCCAGTCTCTGTAAACTCCAATGTTCTGAACTGGAAGAGACTTTGGATATATTATTTTAGGAGTGCACGCAGGTGCTGACTGGAAAGGGATGAGTGTTAAGTGTGTGCCCAGAGAAGAGAACAGGAAAGAGCATTCCGGGACATTTTGCTCTGATGGACTTGGGGTAGACTGCTTTGGGGAACCTTTGCCAAGTAATTGCATCGAAAGTCAGTTTTTCAATGGATTCACATGTTTTGCATTACCAGGTCTTCCTACTATACTGAGGTCTGGAATCTGCTCCCTGGCTATAAATTGGGGACATTGGTGCTATGTTGAGATCATCTCCTTTGAGCGCCCGTGGTTCTGGTTGTAAGGACTCTTGCTGATCTGGAGGCAAGTCCTGTCTTTGGGAACGCTCGTTTACAATGCAGTGCATTGTGCCAGCGGTGGCATCAACGTCAGAATTTTACCTTCTGTCTTTGCATTTTCAGTGGGAACCAAGAGTCTATACCCATAAATTCTTCAATGCACACAAAAGTAACCAGATATGAATTAGCATGTTAGTTGTTCATGAAAAAGTAGACAGAAATGGCAACAGTTTATTTTTACTTAAGTAGAGTACTCAGAAAAGCAATTATTACAACATGCAAAGTTCAAGTTTATCCTTATATTTACAGTGAGTAAGTACCTTCAGGAATATTTGGTCATTGAGTATCAACAGGTGAGATTTTTGAAGTTTCTACAAAGTTTGTGAAACTCATCTTGCATGTCCACACACTCACATGTGGCAACACACTTTGTTTGTTTGGTAAACAGAGGGTTGAAAGAACAAATCCTTGGATTGTTTCTGGCTAGTGTATACTAGAGTCATCTATGGGGTCCGGGAACCAGAGAGTGATTGTCTTCCCACAGATGCACCACATTAGTATTTCTGCCTAAGGAATTAATTTTTCCCCTAAATTAACTGTAGGGAGCCTTGCATACCTGCAATGTTTGAATTTTTTTTTTCTTTCCCAACAGGCACTACTGAAGCCTGGTGGCTGCTGAGCCTGGTTATCATGACCTACAATTCACTATGCCTTTGGGTAAGTCAGGTGAGCCTGAAAAGGTTGCAAAATAACTGAACTTAAATCAAAAGACCTAGGTTATGGTCCTTGCTCTTCCACCCCATGTCCATGCCAACTTGATTAAGCCTTAGTTTTCTCATCTGTATGAGGAAATAATTATACCAGTTCTGCTCAAGGTTTTTATGCAATTCAAATTAGATATTAGCCCTAACCGGTTTGGCTCAGTGGATAGAGCGTCAGCCTGCAGACTGAAAGGTCCCAGGTTTGATACCCGTCAAGGGCATGTACCTTGGTTGCTGCCACGTCCCCAGTAGGAGGTGTGTAGGAGGCAGCTCATTGATGTTTCTCTCATTGATGTTTCTAACTCTCTATTCCTCTCCCTTCCTCTCTGTAAAAAAATCAATAAAATATATATTTTTTAAAAATGAGGTATTAGATGGGAATGTATTTTACAAATCATACAATGCTGTATACATATGTGGGGTTTGTTATTTATGTTTAGGGAAATTTATATACTCTTCGCTTGGGTGCTATTTGGTGAATACCACAAGCCTTCTGAGACAAAACACCGAACCAAACAAATGCACATATATCAGCCTTTGGACCTAGCTTTCTGCTTCACACAGTAGCTTCTGCTCCTGAGGAAAAGGGCCAAATCTCCAAAGATGCTCAGCCCTCATAGCTTTCCTCCTATGATGTGCAGGCTCTTCATACACCCCCCTTGAACTAAAGCTCAAAGTAAGAAAAGTACAGTCAAGTCAGGAATCTCTCCTTTGCAACCCAGCTCTAATTCCTGGTCGGTTTGAGCTGAGCCACGGGACTGCACTGCAAGTCCAGGATGACCAATTACTTTCCTCCCATGAGGAAACATGTTTGGAAAAGTTACTTTTTCTTTGTTACATAACTCAAAGTTCAAACTCCTTTGTTCCTGAGGTCTCTGCCAATGAGTAAGAAGTTCAAGTTCACTGCCGGCTGTCTAATACTTTTTAAGAGTCCCGCTGTAAGAAATAATATTCATGGATGACTGCCTAAAAGATATGAAAAACTTCTAGTCCTCTAGATACCCTAAATTGTATCTGCACATCAAGCCAAACAATCAAAAGAGCAGGAGGTTTAGGCTGAATTGCTCTGGCCCCGTGTAGAGTTGCTTTTACTGAATTACACCTTGGCAGTATGCCATTGGCTAGCACTGAAGATATTACAAGAAACAGTTCTATAAAAATTGCTAGTGTGGGGATATTGTTGATATCTCCGCCGTATCCCCACAGTGAGCCTTTGATGAGAATCAGTAGAGAAATTTCCCTTGGCTCCTAGTTCCAGCAAAAGCCTCTTTCTCCCAAGCCACTTATTTTTTTCACATGGGCACAGCAAGGTTCACATTTCCCTTTTTGCTTTGGCATCTGGTAAGCTCAGAGTCCATTTTTCATCCCTCTTCTAAGAACTAACTGTACATAGACTATATATGAACAAAAACTGGTCATGGTCTCATAGTAGTTTTCATCCCTTATATTTCTTACACTTTAACTCTCTTTATGTATTGTGTGTCATTGTAAACTCCCCTAAGTCTTTTGAGAACAAATGTGTATTTAATTCATCAGCTCTGCATAAGGCTCTTCTTGATCCCAATGTGCCCTTACAGCCTTGTCTTCTGACAGTTTCTGTCATGAATCTGTGAGCCAGTCACACTGACCCTCATCGTGCAGTGACCCTGCCACTCACTTTCATGATGTTCTGTATTAGCCTATGCAGATCCCTCTGCCTGGAGCACCCTTTGCCTGTCCCTTAGCCAAGTGAAATCCTTGCAGAACTAATAGTTCCTGTCTCTGTTCTTATGTATCACCAGTGTAGCACTTACATTCTAATAGACTATGTACACATTTGTGTCCTTTGCCAGGTCAGAAACTCCTTGAAGGCACTGCCATTCGCATTTATCTTTGTATCTGCAGTGCCTGACAACAGTTCTAGGGATGTCTACAATAGAAGCTCGACAAATGGCTGTGAAATTAGTGATAAATGAATGCATCTGTTCCAGCACTAGCACTCGGGACCCTGGGGATGCTTGTTACCAAGGTTGAAAACAAAATGCATTTCGGTATCTGCATGGGCTGCCTGGCAGTGGTTGCTGGAGGCACTCATGCAGGTGAGGTGTCTTCCAGCATTTGGAATATTGGGCCACAACAGTGCTTCCTCAGAGTAGACCCCAATCCTCAGCCTTCCTTCTGAAGACAGGAAGACTACGATGTTCTCCCCACCCCCAATATTTGCCTCTGGTATATGGTATGTGGCCAAGTCCAGCTGTTTGCCATCGATGAGGCTAACGCCAGAAAGGCAATCAAATGAAATCAGAAACATAGCAAGGTGCATCTGACTCAGTTCTGTGACTCCACGGGACAGAGAAGAGGGACCCAGAAAGTGGAAGGTGGGAGGCATCTGGGAGCACAGAGAGTGTGAACATGCATGTGAGTGCTGAGGAAAGTGAACACCAGAAACCAACTGTCCAATCAGTTTCCCGAAACCGGGGTGAAAATGATGCTACCACATTCTCTCTTGTTCTTTCACTGGCAGGCAGTGTGTTTCTCATTTGTCCAAGAATCCAAAATACCCATTAGATGATGAAATAGAACGCAAAAGTAGCATCACAGTGTCTACAGCGGAATGTCACACCAAAGCATATTAAAAGGGCATTGTTCAATGAGGTAAGCCCTTACTTTCGACCTTGAAGGTTTCCTATTTTTTTTTCAAATATATTTTACTGATTTTTTTACAGAGAGGAAGGGAGAGGAATAGAGAGTTAGAAACATCGATTAGAGAGAAAACATCGATCAGCTGCCTCCTGCACACCTCCTAGTGGGGATGTACCCGCAACCAAGGTACATGCCCTTGACCGGAATCAAATTTGGGACCCCTCAGTCCACAGGCCAACGCTCTATCCACCGAGCCAAACCGGTTAGGGCAGGTTTCCTATTTTTACCTCTTGCTTTGGTGCTCCTTTGAAGCCTTAGAGTAAAACTAATGGGACTATTAATGTTTCAACAGGAAGACCATTGAATCCAACACCTTCATTTTACAAATGCACAAGCTGAGGCCCTGTCTGATATGCTGAGTTGCCCAAGGCTACACAATAAGCTGGCAGCAGAACCAATATACTTGACTCCCAGCCCACTGTTCTTCCCAGGAGACCAAGCCAGCTGCCTCTCATAGACATCACCACAAACTAAGTACAAACAACCAGAAGTTCCTGGGAGGATAAGCTAGTCCCCTTGTTTCCACACGGATGCCAACTCAATAAAACAACAACAAAAACACCTTGTGTTGAAGGGCTAACACACTCAGTTAACAGCCAGTGATTAATGGGTACAGGGACTAAGGTTGCAAAGAGATGTTATATCTTCAAGCTTGGCATCTGGGATTGCTTCGGCAAACACTCTCAGAGAGCCTGGCATCTGTTTACCCAATTGCTGGAAGAAGATGAGGTGAATGAAAGCCAAGCATGGAAGAATGCAGCAGAAATCTAGGACTCAGACCTCTTGCTCTGCTGACGAACATGTTATGTATGTTACTTGGCAATTGGGACATGGCGAACATCCACAAAGATACTCAGGATTTCTGCAGTTGCATTGGGAGAACACAGGGCCCTACAAACAGTTCACAACTTGGTTGTGTCACAAAGAAGACAAGAGTGTTGGTGCCTTTAGTTTCAATTCTGGCACAACATCCCATTTTTAGGGCCCCATAATCCCCGAGCACGTACAGCACAAGGGAAAGGCTCCTGAACAAGTACCAACTCAACCGCGGAAAGAGCACTAGACATATTTCAGTTCCTGATTGCCTTTTTTAAACAATAAAAACACGGATAATAATCCTTCCCAGAAAAATGTGAGGTTAAAAGTTTAATCTGAGTTCACAGCACACACATTCCAAGGGGGGGCACTGTACTTGGGGAAATTACTCACCTAGAGTTTATATAAGTTCCGAGGCGATTAGAGTCAGCCGACAAATTGGAGCCAGGACACGTTTACATTTAAGGCTTAAAAATGTAGATTCCTCTTACAGGAAAAAAAGAAGGCGGGGGGTGGGGGGGATCACCCACCACCCAGTGTTTCTTGTTAAGGGACCAGACCCCATTAAGTGTCAGGCTATCGTCTTGAAGAGTGTGGATGATGCCAGTACACGGCTCCCTGTCTGCCCTGCTTGCAAAGCACGTCACATCTGCTTGCTATCAGCATTTATCTCGCAGCGTGCGTCTGACTCATTTGGAAAACTCAAAGCACATGTTTATTTCTGCGGAGGAACCAGCCATTACCGTGCAATTTACAGCCCAGAGCGCGCACTGCGACGGAGAGCACCGCCAAATGCCAAGGCGCTGGTCGGGGATCTTAGAGCTGCTTGGTTCGATGACTTTGCTCCCACCTTTGGGAAGGGAAATGACACCCCCTTCCGCCTCCAGGGAGCTCTCTTGTCACTTCCCAGCCTGAGTCACAACCAATGCTTCTCCTTCAGCCAGGGCACGTGAGAACCCAAAAGCCAGTATGTTTGGGAAGGAGTGACAGCAGGTAATGAGTGAGAGTCACACGGCTTGTTAATTTCTGGAACCAAACAGCACTTGCGCAACAACGCATGCAGTCCTGCTCACAAAATAAAATCGACGCGCTCTTTCTTTTTGAAATCCCTGCGGTCTCTGGGATGGGTCTTGGCGATTGCAACACATTTTTCACATCTGGGCTTCTCTCCATCACCTAATCTGATTTCAAGTGGTTTCTCTGGCAGCACTGAAAGCGAAGGCATGTGAACCTACCCTACCTGGGCCTACACAGAGCCACACTCCCAGGTGAAAGTGAAAATACATCAGACTTGGCATTTTGTCTGTTGAATCTTTTTTCTTTTTCTTTCTGCTTTTGGCTCTATTCTGCCAAAATTCCCATTAGGTGATGGTCATGGCCGGGCCGATGTAAGTGCTTTGTGTGAGTCAGTGAAAGGTGCACAGCCAGTGGGACTGGCTTTTCTGGGAGCCTTTCTACAGAGCAGAACCTGCACCTCTGAGTGCTGCAGCCCTGTCAAGAGCTCACAGGCCCTACTTTCCCAGAAACCCTGGAAAGCAATGGAAACTCTAAGCTTGTTAACCTTAACGGGGAAAAGGCTACACCAGGATGATTAAATGCAAGAGGCTAAAGGTTCAAATCAAAACCTGCCGTGCACCTCTGCCTGTGTTCTCTGAAGGCTGAACCACCCAGAGGGCTGGATGGAGAGGTGGGCATGAGTTTTCTATACTCAGTGGGCCTCTGGCAGATGACCGTGCAATACTCGGACTGCTCTAGAACCAGCTCCTAGATGAGACTTTCCCTTTGGTGAGATTGTGTCCACTCTCCTGGGGTAGTCCCTGAGTTCTGCATATCTCTGAAAAGGCAGGGAGACTCTGCATTCTCCTCCCAGTGTGTACCGTTTGTCCTCTAAGTTCTTTACTTCACATCATTAGCCTCCATCACTCCGCAGACTTTGTTTGCAGGCAGATCTGTCCTCAGAACATGACACCTTTGAACCTGCAACCTTTGAACATGCCGCCAACCTCTGACCATCCTTAGTAGATACCATTTCCTTAGAGCAGTGAGGTCCAGGCATTTGAACATATATCCTCCAATTTCCTTATTTATTTTTCGTTAATACACACACACACACACACACACACACACGCACACACACACTAGAGGCCCAGAGCATGAAATTCATGCACGGGAAGGGTCCCTAGGCCTGGCCAGCGATCAGGGCCAATCAGGACCTTCTGATTGCTGGCTGGGGCCTCCCTTCTCCCGCTGCCAGCTGCTGGCCAGGGCTTCCCTTTGTTCCATGCTGACCACCATAGCGAGTGATAGAACTCGTGGTCTCCCGGTTGAACTACCGAGGAGACACTTTGCATATTAGCCTTTTATATATATAGATTATCTACACAGGATACTATCATTGCTAAGTAGTTCAAGGCACAAAATATAGAGTGAGGTTTATCATAACAATTTTACATGTCAATTTTCATCCATTCTCCCCAGTGACATTTTAATAATTTTGAGGGGTTTGTTTTTTTAAAAAGATTTTGAGTTTTTTTGGCCAACTGCTTAGCACATCAAATTAGACTGTTGCTTTTTTCCCCTTGTAATACTGTAACCTTGTAATGTGGTTGGCAAACGTTTTGCGTAGAAGAAACAGAAGTGCCGCCTCTCCCATTTTTGTCAGTTTGGTTTTCTTGGGGACTGCATTGTTAGAGTGCTATCTTTAATCCAAGGTTTCTTTAGAGCAGCGGTTGCCAACCTTTCAGACCTCACGGACCACCAATGGTTGGCGACTGCTGCAAGGCGTCTTTTAAAGCCACATGTCCATTTTGTGAAAGTTAAAACTAGATAACACACCTGGCAAATCCACTTAACCAGTATAAGGAACCAGGCACAGAATATTCCCTGACTTTGAATTTGAGAATGTGGAGAAAAAAGACTGAAGACCGACCCATTCCTTCATTTAGGGTTAACACCATGTCACACGGTCAGAGGGTTTCAGGGCTTCCAGAAAAATGATAGTTTCATAGCTGATTCCACATCTATATCATTTCTCCTTTAGAGCCCTTTCTAACAAGAAAAGAAAAGTTAAAGACATCAAATATGCCCAAATACTTTCAATGCCTCCAAAGGCCATATACCTAACTTTTTAGGGTTAAAAACAAACAAACAAACAAAACAGAGCCTCTTTCCTCCCCAGGCACTTCAGGGATGCATGGGGACTCTGTGCCTGCCATTAGCCCACACTGCCTCTCATTCAGCAATATCTACAATCTTAACACTTTGGTAAATTGATTTTGTCACTCCATTCTGGGTTTGAGAAATTCAGAGCTGCTACATACATTTTCAATCTCAAGGTCACAATTTCTAGTTTTAGAGGAATGTTGTTACTTTATCCAAGACAAGTAACTACCATCAAGATGAAAGGAGCTAGCAGTAAATTCCCTCTCCACCCATCTCTATGGTGAGAACACGTCAGCAGATTTCTCAGGTGTTGCCAGCAAAGACTTTGCTCTGATGCTTGGAAACAACCAACCCTTCTGACCCAGGTCTCCTCTCTGTGCGTGAGCCTCTCTCTGAGGCATAAGCAGCTCTGGTATTGGGAAGGGGTCTGGGGAAAGGGTGGGCAGCTGACTGTAGCTGGGCCAGTTACAGGAAAATCTCATCATGGGAAAAGGAGACTCAAACTGTGGAAGAGTTAGGCGAGCTAGTTCACCATAAATTAACTCTAAGTTAGCTTATACACAGAACTATTTGACTCAGTGGCATCCATATAATGAAGTTTAAAGTCAACAATTATATAAAAAATATGAAGAAAACTAACATTGGAGCCAGCTGAAAGTATGGATTGAAACATAGGAAGTCTCCAGGTTTTCCTGGAGAGGAACCTGAGCCAACAGGTTTGACTTCAGGTCCCACATGCTGCCTCCTTTTGTGCTGTTTGGAGGCATTTATATACTGATTCTAAGTGCCCATGGACTTAAATAATACAAGAAGAAAAGTAGGAATTAAAAGCTGGTCTATATGTAGTATTCAGACCTAAGTCCTAACCTAAACATATCCAAATTCCTCTGATCTTGTTACCAATTTAAGACAACAGGATAGGTTAAAAAAAAAAAAAAAAAAGCCAAGCATTTCAGCATGTCAGGGCCACCAGGCTACTTTACTAGCAATGCAAGGTGCTGCTTTAAAAAAGCAAAGCAATGCCCTGGCCTTCCTGGTTGGTGTGGCTCAGCGGTTGAGCACCAATGTATGGACCAGGAAGTCATGGTTCAATTCCTGGTCAGGGCACATGCCTGGGTTGTGGGCTCAATTCCCAGTAAGGGGCAAGCAGGAGGCAGCCGATCAATTATTCTCTTTCATCACTGATGTTTCTCTCTCTCTCTCCCCCTCTCCCTTTCTCTCTGAAATCAATAAAAATATGTATCTTTACAAAGTGTCCTGGCCAGGTAACTCAATTGGTTAGAGTGCTGTCATGATGTGCCAAGTTTGCAGTTTCGATCCCCCAGTCAGAATCAACCAATGGACCTTGACAGTGTGGTTCAGTGGAAAAATAAACAAACAGGACTACATCAAACTAAAAAGCTTCTGCACAGCAAAGGAAACCAGCATAAAAATGAAAAGGGAATCCACTGTATGGGAGAACATATTTGCCCATGATATATCTGGTAAGGAGATAATTTCCAAAATACATAAAGTACTCATACAACTCAACAAAAGGAAGACAAGTCATCCAATTTAAAAATGGGCAGACAACCTGAATAAACACTTTCCCAAGGGGGACATATAGATGGCCAAGTGACATGAAATAATACTCAACATCATTAATCATCAGAGAGATGCAAATCAAAACCACGTCACACCTGCCAGAATGGTTATCATCAATAAATCAATGAACATCGAGTGCTGGTGAGGATGTGAAGAAAAAGGAATCCCTGTACACTGTTGGTGGGAATGTAGACTGGTACAATCATTATGGAAAACAGTGTGGCGTTTCCTCAAAACATTTAAAAAACATTAAAAATATATGACTCAGTGACCCCAACCTAGGAATATATCCGAAGAAGCTTGAAACAACAATCAGAAAGAATATATGCATTCCTATGTTCAAAGCAGTGCTATTTACAATAGCTAAGATCTGGAAACAGTCCAAGTGCCCATCAATAGACAAGTGGATAAAAAAAGCTGTAGTACATTTATACCATGGAATACTATGTGGCAATAAAAAAGAAGGATCTCATACCCTTGGAGATGGCATGAAGGGACCTGAAAATTATTATGCTAAATGAAACAAGCCAGTCAGAGAAAGACAAATATCACATGATCTCACTTAAATGTTGAATCTATGAACAAAATAAACTGATGAACAAAACAGACCTAGACACATTGAAACATGTAACTGAGTGATGTATTTCAGGGGGAAGAGAAGGGCAGGAAGAGATTAACCAAAGAACTTATATGCATATATACATAACCCATGGACACAGACAATAGTGTGGCGAAGGCCTGGGGAGGACGTGGGAGTGGGGTGGAGGGGGTCAATGAGGGGTAGGGGAAGGGGACATCTGTAATACTTTCAACAGTAAATACAAATTTTTTTAAAAATTAAAAAAAAAAACCCAAAACCAAAAGCTCAAACCTGAATTACCATCCCAGATTATGCACCATGAATTCTGAGGTTGAAAACATTTTCTATCCTGCTTGTCTCAGGCCAAGCAGCTACTTGATGGACCTAACTTCAGATGCTTGGGGTGAGGAGAGGGTGGGGGGGGGGGGGAACCAGCATTAGAGACCTGGTGTGTAGGACAGGGAAGTGGCCAGGAGAGTGGCTCACTCGAAAGGGTACTTCTCCTCACTCCCTGGTGGGCATTCTGTGCCCCTGCGTGGGCTGCTTCTGCTAGCTGGAGTCCTGTCTTATCAAACCAGCCCAGTGGCAGGCCATGCTCTGCCATCCCATGTCATGGCATCCACTAATTTACACATCCATTTAGCAAAAATGTATTGAGCTCCTCCTGAGGGTCAGGCCCTGTGGATACACATGAGTTGGACACACGTGGTCTCTGCCTTCATTTGGAGCTCTCTCTCAGTCTCTCTGGCAGGTTGTTTGCTTGAGTTTTAATTCTGGTTAGAATGCAGATGCTGTGGGGCGGAAGTGTACTTTGTGCTTTTAGAACTTTTAACTTCAGGCGGATGCTGAGTGCTTGGAAGAATTCGGACCCGCTCCGGACCAGGGTGGAGGTGTGTGAGCATCATGGTGGAGCACTTGGGAAATTAATTTCCATCTGTTTCACCGTTTGCTTGGGATTAGCTCAGCCTGTTAACAAACCCCATCCTTGGCTCAATCCTTATCAACCCTTGTTAAAGGGTTGCCAGAGTCTATGGACATTCCCAGGACACAGCTTTAGCAAGGACTTCCAGTTTTCTCTTAGTATAAACAGCTCACCCTTTCCATCTCCCTCTGTGTCTCAGTAGTGCTAGTGAGAAATGAAACTGCAGACGGTGGCCAGCAGGAATCTAGAAGATGGGAAAGGTTCAGGGGAAATCTGGGAAATCTCAGTACTGGATAACGAAGCGCCGGTGCCCTCTAAAAGTGAAGCAACTTTTAGTCTCAATCACGCCAATTGTGCGTTCAACAGTTTACAGTGTAAATAGATCCTTTTAGTCTGTCTTAAGTTCACGCACTTGGAATGGCCAGTAATGTATACTTAAACGTGTAAAAAACTTACGGGGAAAGAGGGACCCGGGAGTGCAGGGGAAGTGAGCTGTTACTCCTCCGGCATGGCAAGGCCCTTGTATTTCATGTATGATTTGACCATGCTTCAGGAAAGCAATTTTGGCTTTACATGCCACATTTCCTTTCTTCTTTATTAGACTTCCTGGAGGGCTACTTCACCCCAGGTACTTTCTTACAATGAGTAGTATTTCAGCTGCGTCGTGCAAACCCAGAGATCTCGCAGAGGTCTCCGTAATACTTGGTATGTCACTAATTGTCAACAACTGGCAGGCTGTGGTTCTGGAATCCTGGAATGCAGACTTCAATCTGTGATGGATGTTTATAACCACCGGAATGTGTCTTCAATCACCGCAGAAACGCCTGTCGGTTGTGCAATGTAAGACATGAGTGACGTGTTTCTAACGATGGGCACTTGTGCCAATATTTATTATTGTTCTGGTAACACTTACTGTTTTGGAGAGTTTGTTGTTCTGTTTTAAGAAATAACAATTTGAAGGTTTTGTTTTGTTTTTAAGAAGTAGCCCAAACCCTCTTTCCTTTAGTTTTGGAGCAAGGCAGCATCTTGGAACATATGGTTTGAGCTTCCTGGAAAAGAAACTTTCCTTCGTTATTTTGTTTAGATGCATTATTTACCCCTCGTGAAACCACGACTAGATTAGTAAGTGGAATTTTATTTCCCCGGGACTTATCTACATGGGAACATCAGTCTCGTTAGGGCCTTTGAAGGGCTAATGGAATGTAACACGTGAACGTCTTCTGATCACGACCTGACAACTCTCACCCAGGAACTGCATATACCATTTTCAGTACTATCTGCATTCAGGCTTGCTTCAACCTGCCTAGTATTTAGGTGCCCAAAATAAGTTATTCATGAGCAAAACCAAATATTTTTATTTGCATACCAGTGCCTCAGATCTGTAACTGTCCATATTGGCTGGTCTTTTAAATAATTCCTCTGTAACATCTCCAGCAACTCTTGTTACTCAAAGCAAAGCAGTTACCTTGGCTTCCTTACAGGGATTTAACCCTAATTCCAAGGGAAACAGACCAGGTTTTCCAAAAAGCCAAACAGTCTTTGGCTCCTCAGTTGCTCATGAAAGTACAATTATCATCAACAAAAAATATACTTTCTGGTTGTTACCAAGGACTTGTCCGCAGTGTTCTGTGATTGTCTTGGACTAAAAGCCTCTGAGTGTATCCACAATACATCCTCTTGGCATCTCAATGTTCCTGTTTATGAAGCTGGGCAGTTTCATCCCTTAGAGATACCCTACCAAGCACAGCAGGTCTTCTAATAAGGTCCCTTTGTTCAATGTCATTTTCATTATTATGCTGATGATAAAAAAAAAAAAAAAGATTCCTGGCCAAGGCCACTGTCTGTGTGGAGTCTGCATGTTGAAGCCATGTCTGCGTGGGTTTTCTCCAAGTACTCTGGTTTCCTCCTACACCCTAAAGACGTGCACGTGAGGTTAACTGGCATGTCTCTATTGTCCCAGTCTGAGTGAGTGTGGGTGTGTGTGAATGGCCCTGTGATAGAAGGGTGTCCTGTTGAGGGCGGGTTCCTCCTTGTGTCCTGAGGTGCCAGGATATGGTCCTACCACCTGTGACCCTGAACTAAAATAAGCAGGTTGAAAATTCATTATCTTGTGGGTTATTTTTTGTTTTGAAAAAACATTTTATTAATTTTTTACAGAGAGGAAGGGAGAGGGATAGAAAGTTAGAAACATCAATGAGAGAGAAACATCGATCAGCTGCCTCCTGCACACCCACTACTGGGGATGTGCCCGCAACCAAGGTACATGCCCTTGACCAGAATTGAACCTGGGACCCTTCAGTCCGCAGACTGATGCTCCATCCACTGAGCCAAACCAGTCAGGGCGCATTATCTCATTTTTATTAATCTTTCTTAAATGTATGTATAACTCATATTTATTGCAATGTTTAATATTATAAGTGTTTGGGGTCTTTATTTAGAATTTTGGTGATGCTTCTGTGACCAGAAATATGCTATAGTTCCTGAACTCTTGTTTCTATCAATTAGCCAATAGTAAAATTAGTTTCCTTCTACATCACTTTGCCTAGTCACAGTGTCCAAGAACCTACTGACAATGTTAACTGAGGACTTACTTTACCTCAAGGGAATGTGCTCAAACATTTGCTTTCATATAATTCTTAGGGACGTGGAAGGGCCACAATGTACTATATGAGACTTCGTAGCAGGCTTCAAGCCTTATTTCTTCAGGGCCCAGGGATGGACAGGAAGGCTGAAAACCAGCTGTGCTACAGGAGATAACCTGGAACTCAGAGGGTCTGAGAGGGCCTGAGGGGAAGCTTGTAGAGGAGTTAACCCGTGGCTCTGACAAAGACCTCCATTCTAAGACATTAGAAAGAGCTGGGCACCAGAAGGCGCAATTAAAACACTGGGTCAAACTGTGGCATTACCATAGTTGATGGTTTCCTCACCTGTGCAGTGGGTGTTTGGGTATATTCAACAGTCTTTACAACCAACTTCCAGTTCTCATTTGTGTGATTCTACAATTTATTCTACTCAGAATTATATCCTAGCAGACGATGATAGAGCAAAACTGCAATATAACGGTATAAAAGAGGGGACCTAATGACAGCTCACGGTGGCAGATGGCACAAAGGCTAACGGGAAGTGAGGTGAGGAGGTCATTTCCCTGGTCTCCTCTACTGCAGTTAGGAAATCTGGCAGAGATCTAAAAGATCCGGAAGTCTTGCCCTGGGAAATATTCAACCTTCACGCAATAAAATGTTTTAGCAGCAGCGAGTTAGGGCTATATCTAAGGCTGGTATATAAGGATCCTACCTACCACCCAACCTGGGCGGCAATGGAAGCTTGTTCCTTGTTTGCAAGTGTAAGTTTGGGAGCCTCTCTGTGGGCCAGGCGTGTGCACAGAAGCAGGAAGCACATACGTTGGGCACAAATCGATTAAGCAGCCGTGACCTGGGTTAACGGTTTGGGAGGTGGTCGAAAAGCATTTCATAGGACTTGTCCGAAGGTGTCCATGCGCCTGACACTGAGCCGTCTATATTCACTTCTCTTTCAAAGGTTAAATTTCTCTGACTTTCAAAAGGGGGCTTTGTCTTCCCATGTTGGCTCTCAGAAGAATGTTAGTCCTACTGAAAGGACTTTTTAAATACTTGGTTCTTAAGGACTAGACTTTAAGAGACAAGGACTAAGAGCTCTGTGACCAGCTTAGGAAAGACCCTGAAGCAAGAAGTGCAAACCAAACCAAGTAGGACAAGATGTGATAGAAAGGACTCTGACTGGACCAGAGCTCCACTGGCGAAGGGCATCAAGTCCTTAGTGAGACAGACTGGTAACAAAATAGCTGAACCCACTTTATCTTCGTTATGGTTCAGTGGGTGTTTATGGGAAACGGAAAACTGTATAAGGTCCTTACTGATCACAGTGTCTTTTTATCACTCCCACGAAATCCCTTTGTTGTCTTCATACCGGCCCTGGGTTTTGTTATAAAGAGATATATGAACTGGGTGAACATGAGGTGACTATAAAGACAAGATTGTGATGGCCAGAATGGAAAAATCTAGGCTAGCAGTGTACATTGGCTACCACCACTCCCTTCTATACCCAGGATGCAGACAGCTCTGGGTGTGCTAACACTATCAATACCCTCTTACTAGTACATGCATGAAAGAACAGTATACTCAGCAAACAGTGTTTTGTTGGTGGTAATTGTTTTCCTTTCAGTGACATTTTACCATCCAATCTGAAAAGAAGGCTTTGACAGAAAACACATCCATCTAATTCCTTTCAACTTAAAAGAAATGGAGTTAATTGTTACAGTTGTATTGCCATTATCTAACCAAAGCGGAGAGTGGAGGAAACTATCTGGTTTGAGCAAAAGTAAGAGGAAAGTTATCCTTCCCGATCTAAAATGCCCACCCTGGCCTCTGCAGCCCATTTCACCAGGTCAGTGGGCACCTGAAGCCAAGTGAACCTGGAACAGGATGTCTCCATTCTGTTCTCACATGCCTATGGTATGAAAAGGGGAGGGGTGTGAGGGAGAGGTTTTTTTAGTTTCTGGAATTGGAAGAACTCCAAGGTTCAACCCAGGGCATCTTCCTTTTTCTCCCAAATGTAGTGCTGGTTTGTTTGTTTGTTTGTTTGTTTGTTTGTTTAAGGGGAAAATGAGAATAGCAAAACCATCTGAAAATTAGCATGAAATGGAAATTCTGATGCCTTCATCTTTGCACCTAGCAGCACCAGCGTACCAGGGTAATACGTACCAGTGCTGTCTGCACCATAGTGATGAAAGAAAGCACTGCTAGATGAACTTTGGTGACTTCTTTTTTAAAAAATATATTTTATTGATTTTTTTACAGAGAGGAAGGGAAAGGGATAGAGAGTTAGAAACATTGATGAGAGAGAAACATTGATCAGCTGCCTCCTGCATACCCCCCACTGGGAATGTGCCTGAAACCAAGATACATGCCCTTGACAGGAATCGAACCTGGGACCTTTTAGTCTGCAGGCTGACGCTCTATCCACTGAGCCAAACCAGTCAGGGCTGGTGACTTCTTTTGATTCCACAAAATCTGTTTATTCTCTTGAGATAGAATAATTCCTGTGGCTTTGTTTATTGGCAATTGTTTTTCAAAGTTAGAAAAAAATGTAGCAAAAAATGATAAAACAGAAATATTATTCCTTTCCTGCTATTTACAAGACACTAAAATAAGTTAAAATTTACTCTAACAATACAGAATCCCAAAGTACCATTTCATATGTTTAAAGATATTACCAGTGTGATAGAAATTTATGGGGAACTGGTTTATGGTGTTATAAACCAAGACTTTTTTGACCAAGTCATGAACTCATGTTACCAAATAAAGCAAAATATTCAAAAGACAGGATGGAGCCACATATACAAATGGAACTAAGGATGAGGCTGTATAAATTGAATGCAAAATTAGCTACCCCTACACAGGCCTTTCACTCAGGCTGATCCATGTATGGCCAATACCAGTGATTCACTCATATGCAACAATGGGGACTTCCGGTTTATCTTCGCATCTCTCTCACCCCACCCCATCCCATTCTCTTCTCGCTACCTCAGCTGGGCTTCCGACCCTTTGGCTTTGCCCTCTTCTCTGGCTCCCTGCTAGCCCCTTGGACTAGGATGGGACAGTGGCCTGGCCTCTAATGCTCTCTAGGACTGGCTTGCCCCTGTCTTTGGTTCATATATCTCTTGTCTCTTTGAGTAGTCACTTCCCTACTCAGTGTGGGACTCTAAACCTCAAGTTTAGTCGTGGCCACCTGACTGAGCCACGCCTGCCCTGCATTGATGTTGAGATGTAATGTGAGAGACGTCCATCCAAATACCTTTCAAAGAACTTGCCTTGCGTTGTCTCTAGGGACATAAAATATGAAAAACGTCAGAGACAGAAATGGTTTCTGAAAGTCTTAATTTAAAAGGGAGTATGAGTTAGAGTACTCCAGAGGAACAGAACCAATAGGGTGTATAGGAATTGACTCACAGAATTTTGGAGACTGAGAAGTCCCAAGACCTGCAGTCAGCAAACTGGAGACCCAGAAGAGCCAGAAGTTTAGCTTTAGTCCAAAAGTCAGCGGGCTTAAGATCCAAGGAGAGCCAATATTTAAATTGAGTCTGAAGGCAGGAAAAAGCAACTACGTCTCAGCTAAAACAAGCAGAAACAGGAGGGCCTTACTGGACGGAGGGTCAGCCTTTTTATTCTATTCGGGTCTTCAATGAATTCTAGGAGGCCCACCCACAGGAGGGAGGGCAATCTGCTTTAGGCGATCTACTGATTTTCGTGTTAATCTCATCCAGAAACATTCGTACAAACACACCCAGAATAGTATTTGACCAAATGTCTGGGCACCCCATGGCCCAGTCAAGTTTGACACATAAAATTATGAAATCAGGAATGATGTCAGAGATTAGAGGAAGCAGTGAGACTGCAAATGTATCAATCCTGGCTACACATCAGAATCAGCTCGGAACTTTAAAAATAGCTTCCTGGCCCCGTACCAGGCCCATTAACAGAATCTTTGTAGGGTGGAGCCTGACTTAAGCTTTAAAAGCTCCCCAGATGATGCTGATGTGTAGTTCAAATTGAGAAGCTCTGGACTAGAAGGAAAGAATCCAATAAATGTTCAGATGTCCAGACAAATAATGATGAACAGAAGGAATTGGTTGCTGGTGTCAACCTAGAAAATGAATTTTTTTGTGGGTTTTTTGTTGTTGTTGTTGTCATTAATCCTCACCTGATAATATTTTTCCATTGATTTTTAGAGAGAGTAGAAGAGAGAGGGAGAGTCAGAGAACCACTGATGTGAGAGAGACACATAGTTTGGTCGGATCCCACACAAGCCTGCAACTGAAGTACGTGCTCTTGACTGGAATCAATATCAGGTCCCTTCGGCCTGCAGGCTGATGCTCTATCCACTGAACCAAAGTGGCGCAAGCATATCAAACTCCCGGCTGGTGGGCCACACTTAAACAAGGCATGCGGCCCGCCAGCCGCGACTTTTACATGCTTGGCTAGGAAATGAATCTTTAATGTCTTTTTCAGAATGCAAGAGATTAAGCCAATTTCTTTGGTTCTCAGCTTAAGAGGGTTTTTTCAGCATGATGCAGGTTAAACATCTTAGAAAGGGCACAGGGTTGAGGATCTTAGGTCTAATTCTAGCTCTATCACACAGTTATTTAACTTCTTGGAACCCCAATTCCTTAACTGGTAAACTAGGAATAATGATCAGTGAGATAACACTATTAAAAGGTCAGTACAGTGTTGCATCCCTGATGGAATACCAGCAAATGTCGGTCTCTTCCTCCAAACTCTGCAGGCATCAAATAGTATTAAAATTTGAGAACCAGAGTCATAGCCGATTTGGCTCAGTGGATAGAGCCTTGGCCTGCAGACCAAAGGGTCCCGGGTTTGATCCTGATCAAGGGTATGTACCTTCATTGCAGGCTCCTCGGGCTTGGGCCCTGGCCCTGGCCGGAGGCAAACCAATCCATGTGTTTCTCTCACATTGATATTTCTCTCTGTCTTTCCCTCTCTCTTCCCCCCCCCCCCCCCCCCCCCCCCCGCAAAAAAAAAATCAATGAAAAAATATCCTCGGTTGAGGATTAACAAAAAAATAAAATAAAATTTGAGAATCAGAAACACTCTCATTTTAACCCTATGTATGCTTTCAATAAATAATAATACATCTCATACTGAACTTCCTTTAGCTATCTTTCTTTTCAATCACTATCTTGTACCAAAAATTCATGTAGTTCATAAACAGAAAATAAGTTGTCATATTTTGAATGTGAAAAGTAGTGAATGAAGGATTAAACTTGAATTATTCATAGATGTCTCAAAGTTAAAACTCTCCAAGGAATTCAAGTATTGTCAAATATCAATAAAAGAAAAAAATGGGAAAATTAAAAGGGAAGAAGAAAAGATATTTGAGGTTAAGGCAAATTTCAGAGACAGTAAATAGGTCTAAACTCATTCATACGTACAGAAATCCTTAAGGAATAATTTTGCCACAACTTATTTCACACTAAAATAGGGGTTAAAATGCCTGACTCCAGACATCATCGTGGAGCACAATTATCAGTTTATTAATCTAAAATAGGTCAATGTTTTTCACAACTGAAAAAATATTATCTGGATATTATGCCTGCAGATAAATGTTCAGGCTCTAAAAGAAATGCCTCCAAAATACAAGTGTTCTTATAAAGAGTGCCAAAGAGTTGCTTTACTTACAATTTTGTATGTATTTATTCACTTATGTAATCAGCCTATTATGTCACGGGCACACTTTATATAGGAATACTGAACATAGTAACATTGTGGACTCATTCACTAATTTGCTCCAAAAGGTAGTTATTCATTTCCTACTATAAGTATAGGGCTCCCCTCTGTGTAGGATAACTACATTTCTACACATAACTTAAAAAAAAAAAAATTTTGAATAAATTTTGCCTGACTTAAAATTGATTTGGAGTGGCAGGGGATTTACTAGTTATGAACATGTAAAAGAAGCAGGAAAGACAATCTCTGTGCTAGCTGAGTTCCCAAGATGACTGAAGCATGTGGTAGGAGAGAAATGTGGGCACAACTGGCCTCAAATCCTAGCTCTGCCAATTACTAGCTGTGTGATCTGGAACAAGTTACTTAATTTCTCTGAACTTCAGTTCTCACCTCTGTAAATCAGGGTTAATAACACCCTCTCTGCAATGTTATTTTGAGGATTAGGTGAAATTATGCAGAAAGTGCCAAGCATATGGTAGACACTTTTCCTCTTACATAAATCCTAAAAACAAATGTTTCCTGCAGGTGGTTTGGTGTCCTTCTGGTTTAAGTGGTGCCTCATGTTCATAAAACCTTGAGCTTATAAAACCAAGCTGATTAAAATGAAAACTCCAGGACTTCCACTTCCAGGAAGTGGACACACTTTCCTCCACTTCTCTGCTAAGTATAACTAAAACCCTGGACATCAGATCTAGAACAAACATAAGACTCTGAAGAGTGAAGGGAAGAATGCAGACGAGCTAGAGATCTTAGGACCCATGAAACAACACAGTGGTGAGTTGTTCTTATTTCTTTTTGTCTCATGTATCCATCCCCACACTTAGACTTGAAGAAGCCAGCAATCTCTGTACAGACAAAAAAAAAAAAAATGAAAAAAGTATCCCCCAAAGCATGTTCTCTCAAGGGAAGAGCCAGCCTAACAAGATAATCAACTTTTAAATAAATAATGCTGTGCTACAGCCAAATGTCACACGAAAAATTGTGAACCAACTTCCACCCGTGCCAGCAAAGCTGAGGTAGGGAGCCTAGTGGTCCACTCTCATAAAGCTATAATGAGGTGACTCAATATCCTCACTGGGGTGGTGTCAGAGAACGCCTAGTGGAGAATCAGGACTTTTACCACAACCTAGCAATAACAAGGCCAACCCCACTGCGGTGTTAAAGGAGACCAGGTGGAGAACTGGAACTTGCACCCTTGCCCAGAAATGATGCTTAATAGGGAGCATGATGATAATGAGCAACGATGACACCGCTCAAGTGTCAGTGGAGGCCAAGTGGGGGACCTGGACTTTTGTCTCTAAGCAGCAATGAGGCAGTGCCCTCCCCTTCTCTGCCAAAGTTCTTTAAAAAACTCAACAGCAAAAAATCAAATGATCCAAGTAGAGCATAGGCAAAAGACATGAAGAGACATATCACCAAAGAAGACAGATGACAAATAAGCAAATGAAAAGATATTTAACATCATCATCATTCAAGTAATAAAATTAAAACCATTATACACCTATCAGAATAGCTAAAATTAAAAAAAAAAAAATAGTAACACCACCAATGCTGGTGAGGACATGGAGAAACCAGATCACTCATACATTGCTGGTGGGAGTGTAAAATGGCTCAGCTAAACGTCTGGCAATTTCTTAAACAGCTAAACATACAACAATTATGTCCCCCAGCAATAATTGTAGTCCTGGGCATTTATCCCAGAGAGAGGAAGATGTGTGTTCACCCAAAAGTCTATATACAAATGTCTATAGTAGCTTTATTCATAATACCCTCAAACTGGAAACAACCCAGACGTCCTTCAATGGATAAATGGTAAAACAAATTGTGATATATTTGTGCCATGGAATACTACTCACCAATAAAAATTATTTTCAGTATGGAGGGAAAAGACAACCATGAAATACAACATTTCATTTATACAACATTCTTAAATGACAAAACGATAGAAATGGGCAAGAGATTAGAGAAGTTGGAGGGGAGGGAAGTTAGTGAAGCTCTCTATATAAGGAAAACATGCAGGAACCTTGTGATAATAAACAATTTTTTGTATCTTGATTCTACCAATGCCAATATCCTGGGGGTGATATCGCACTATATATAGTTCTGCAGGATTTTACTATTGGAGGAAACTGGGTAAAGTGCACACAGGATCTCTCTGTATTATTTCTTTCAACTGCATGTGAATGAATGTACAGTGACTTCAAAACAAATTTTAATTTAATGCTCTATAGGGGACTTGCTAACTAGTAAAAGAAAGTAAGCAAAATCTAACAAGCAAACTGAAATCAAACTCTTATGGAAACACAAACCTTTAAAGATAGAAGAGTCCTTTACTATCAACTTGTTTACTTTCTTAATCTGAATTTGGGAATTGGAGTTCTAGAAGTGGAGTGACTTGCCCAAGAACAGACCTGGACCTCAGACTCTGACCTCCAAACAGTCTTGGGCCCAGACACCCAGCCTGCAGGCCACAGAAAACAGATGTACTCACTACCCTCTAGTTCCCCAGGAGGGAATGCAGAAACTACTCTATTATCTGAGCACAGGATATTTCACATTGATTAGTCCACTGCTTCGCACCTAGTAAAGCTACTGTCACAAAGATGAAAGAGTAGCCTTGATTTTCAAAGGGTGAACTCAACATGTGTTTGTACAACCTTGGAACAAAGTGATTACTTATGGTAATTCCTCCAGAATGACATACACTGTAGAGACAAGATGAGGGCAATAGCCATTGGCATGAAGCTTTACAGTTTATTAACACTTATATTTTATTATGTTATTTGATCATAGCAATGATTCTGTGTGTATTATTGCCATCTCCGTTTTATGGACAAGGCATCTAAGGCTCTCAAGAAAGCTAAATGACCAACCAACCCAAAGTCAGAAAATTAGTAAATAGCAGAACGAGAGCTGCTACCTAGATTTTTTATCTCCTGGTACTGCTGCCTTTTCCTCATATTGTTGTGATATTCTGATATTGACCTAGAGAGGAGAGAGTAGCTAAGTCACTATAATTCCTGCCTGTGAATTGCACTCTCCAGTCACAGAGTTAGGCTTAACCCTACCTCCCCTGCCTCAGATCTTCTCTGTACTGCCAAACATTTGTGCAACATACTCTTATATTTTGTGGCTAACTGAATTAAAATCATTCATAGGACTTTCCTATACTAATCTTTTATCCCCTATAATGAATAGCCATGGAAGTGACTTCTTTGTACAAGTTGCCTCTCTTGTCCTACACATACACTGGGGCTGTCTTATCTGGTGATTTCTTTGTAATGTTAAGACTTCTGAATTTAGACATCTAGACGCTCCTATAAGGCACTGGCAAGTAGGTCTGTGCCACCAGAGAAAAAGAACTATCTTGTTGGGAACTAAGAAGAATTGAATAAACGCACAGCTTTTCTGACTAAATGTGCAATAACATGAGGTTCATTCAGTTGCCTGTCACAGTGACATATGAACCAAATTACAATGCAGTTTGTGTCTGTCTTTCTTCAATTATGCAACCCTGTGATATCAAATATGTTAGGCTTAAAGTAAGTCAGACTGAAGTAAAATAAATGAGAATCAATAGCACTAGTTCCTCGTCAGTCTACTGATTTTCACTGCCCTCAAATGAATTATCATCATGCTAGCAGATAGGGGTGAAATATTTGTGGGATGGAGAGATGGCTTTTAAACCATCTTTGTGTGGATTCTCCAGTTTCTATTTTCTTCAAGAAACCCAAAGGCCCAACAGATCGAAATTCAAGCCTGACATGTTACGTGTGTTGAACCACAAAAAAAAGTCAGTTTGGGAACTGTTCCATCAATAAGCAAGAGCAAACTGCAAACAGCAAAGACCAGCCAGGAACATCTAGTGAAGTACTTATCACATGCTGACTGTTGTAGGTGATTGAAACATTAAACAGAACTGGGTTCTATGAGATTATCTGATGTGGAGGGAGGAAAGAAGAGAAAGATGAGTCAGGCCAGAAGAGATGTATGGGCAAGTCACTGCCAGGCCTCTCTAAATGTCCTCTCAACATTTAGGCTAACTATCTCCTTTTTATAGAGAAATCCCACCACGTACTGAAGGTGGTGTCTGCGCCTCCTCTCTGGTGGGGAACCTTTTCCACTAAGAGCAGGGAGGTCAGATCAAGTTTCTACCCACATGATGAGACTCTGAGACTCTTCTAGGCCCGACTGTGCTCCTTCACAAGGCAGGTACACTGTTCATGTGCATCTCTGGAGGGGCGGTGGGAAGGCACCAGTTCCAGGGGATACTGAAGTCTTATAGGTCTCTGTACCTAAAAGGTTGTTTTTTCTTTTTTCTTTTTAAGTACTATTAAAGAGGAGACCTGTCTTGCCGTGCATTGTGGACAGCATGAGATGAAATTTGGCAAACTAAGGGGGAGAGAGGGCACAGAAAAAGAGGAAGTAGTGGGGAGGGATTCCAGGCAGAGGGTCCAGAACATACAAGAGCATGGCTGTGTGAGAAAGCATGCGAGGTTTAAAGAAGGCAGTCTCTAGGAGTGATTCATTCGTTTTATATATATTTGTTGAGCACCTGGACCAGTCATTATCCTAAGGGTTATAATGGTTCCTAACCCAGACAAGATCCCTACCCCTATGGACTTGCCTCTGACATGGGCATAAAGGGGTAGAGAGGAGACATACACTAAACAAATAAAGTAACATGAAACTATCAGACAGTTATCAGTACTATGCAGAGAATCAAAGTGGCTGCTTTTAGATTGGGTCCTCAGGGAAGGCAAGGGGTGATTATTAAATGGAGATCTGAGTGAGAATGTGTCAGTCACACCAAGAACACTGGAGACAGAGAGTAGCTAGTGCAAAGCTTCTAATGCAAGAAGGAGCATGAGAGGAGAAAGTGGACCAGCGTGGAAGTGGGGAAGGAATGTGGAGCTAGGAATTGTGTCCTGTAGCTAACAGCAGAGATACTGCTTACATCTAAATGGAAAAATGGAAGAATTTCTTAATGTGGCTTCAGCCTGAACAAAACTCCAAATAATTTGTCCTGGTTTTTGTGACATCTATAGATGTGAGATATTGATCTACCCAAATATTCACAGATATAGGTTTAAACCTAGGTTCCAAATTCCTGCCTGTCCATCAGCCTGGATCCCCTTCCCCCAGAACATGGTCACAGATGAGCCATGTTCTCAAGGCCATCGTCAACATGTCTGTCTAGTGACGTGAGCAAAGACCTTTCTTGCCCTACTTTCTGGCCAGGAAGAAATGATGATGGAAAGCAAACATGGCAGAAGTGCTGAAATGCTGGAACCAAGGTCATTACTATCAGCACCAGAAGCATGATTTAAAAAGGAGAAATTTCATTTCTAAGGCCTGTTGCTGTCAGCAAGTTCCATGAAACATTGGCCATTGCTGTAGCAACTGATTTCACACGCATCAGGAGAAATCCTAACAGTATATTAGTCGCCCCTGGAGACAGAGATGAAACTGCCTGCGATTAGAGTGTTCCCCATTTCCTCTAATGATGCCGGCACTGCCCTGACCTTTTTCCTTTCTCCAACCACTCTGGCTTATTCAGTCTTCTGAGGCCCCCATTTTTGTCCCTGAAGAGGATGGGTCCTACCCTAGGTCACCAAGCCATTTGTATGCAGCTCTGAGCTTTCAAGGCCAAGAAACTGGGGGCTGGGGATGAAGAAATGGGGGAGGTGGGTCAGATAGCAAGAATCAACAGGGTTCAGAGTTTGAAGTTCTGGATTTGGGCACCAGCAATACCAGTTAGCCATGTGATTCTTGAGCAACTTCCTTAACCTCTCTGTACTTCTGTTTCCCCATCTGAAAAATGGTGCTATTAACAACACCTCTCTCTCATGAAATCAGCAGGTGGAACAAGTAATAGGTGTGGAAATACCTTGTAAGTAACAGATCCACACAAAACCTGTAGGAGATAAACATCCAAAATAACGATTATGTTTTAAAAGTATATCATGGTCTTCGGCTTATATTAAGGAATTCACCTTATAGTACCGAAGTCATGGAGGCCATCCCTGGAAATATACAGCTAATCTATTCTGGTCTGACCTCTGCCACCATTAGTAGTCATGTGATCTGGGACACTTAACCATTCAGAGCCTTAGCTTCCTCATTGACAGAACAAAGATAATAATACTCAAGAGTTAAAGTGGGGATCAGATAATATACAAGCATTCCTCAGAAATATGGCAGGTTTGGCACCAGCGCATTGAAAATAAAGCGAGTATCGCAATAAAGCCAGTCATATTTTTTGCCAGTGGAGAGTCTTGCTTTCAGTTTATAAAAAAATGCAACATCTGTGAATCTTAATAGAATGAAGTGCAATAAAATGAGGGATGCATGAATCTTAAAATTCTTTGCAAAAGATCTAATAAATGTAGAAATATACATTTGAATATCCTCATATTTTTAGATCATTGTGAAGTCATAATTTGAGTTTGAGGTCAAAATTTTTCCATCAAAAGTTTGCCATCAGCAATCTTTATATGGAAAGAACTCTGAAATGAGCTTCAGTTGAATATCTACCTTTTCAAGGAAGGTGCAGAGTGAGATAAAAATAGCACCCTTTTTGTAGATATGCCAAATGCCTCTGGTAGATTAAAGATGACTACAGATTCTTTGCATTCCTCCCACTGAGAGGTGAAGTCTATAATCCCTTCCCTTGAATCTGCAGGGTCAGGGTAAGAGTGTCCCTGAAAACATTACCAGCAGAATATAGAAGAAAGGAAGTTGCCATGCCAACTTCCAAGCTAAGCCTTGGACTTCTACCTCCTGACTCTTGACTTATTCGTGGAGCCCTGAACTACTATGTAAGAAGTCTTGCTACCCTGAGGCTGCCATGCTACGAAGAAGCCCAAGCTGGTCATTTGGAGAAACCATAGGAGAGAGCTGCTTATCTACCCATAGGGCCTTCTAGTTCTCAGCCATTCCTGTCACCTCATCTGAGCCCCCAGGATGGCAGTGCAGAGGTGAGCTGTATCTACTGTCTGAATCCTTAACCCACAGGTTCAGAGATATAAAAATAATAAATTGCTTTAAGCCACAACATTTTAGAGTAGTTGGTTTCTCAGCAATAAACAACTAGAAAATCACCCAAACATGAAATGATAAAATATTTATGGAAATTTATAAGACTGTGTCACTGAAATAAAATTCAGCCCAAAGTTGCTTCAGTGTCAGAACAGGAAGACATTTTCCTATGGCTAGCTGCTTAAGCAGTGTTTGAGAAATTATGGCAAATTGGTATGATTTCTCAGTACTTCCAAGTACATTGAAATAGGGAAAAGCCTCATTAAGTTTTGTAAAGCAACAAAATATATAGAGGCTAAATCTCTTCTGCATAATACAACAGAAAAAGTCTAAAAGTCTAATAGAAACCCTCAAAAAGTTTTGGAGTGAGGGGAAGAGATTCTGGATTACCCCCAAGGTCCAGGTTAAACACATTATTAGATGGTAACTTCAAGACTGTATAAATATAGTACCATTTATTCAAAATCATGTAGACCACTAAAGACAAATTACTTCTAGAACACATATGGCAAATAATTGTGCAACTCCACAAGAGATAATTTTAAAAGGTTCAAACAAATATGCTAAACTCATTTGCATTGTATATAATTTAAATAGTCTGTATATTATGATGTTTTGACATATTAAAAAATACCTTTCTAGCTGGAGAGAGACTGCCCCTCCTTGGGCTGGCCAATTCTTAGCAAAGGGACCTGCTGTGTGCATGCCTTTACTATGCAATCTAACCATTCCAGACCTCCTCTATCTGGTCCTTACACCCCAGGAGGCAATATTTCTCTATCTTTATCATCCCAGGACCAGGTACCAGGCAACTAGAGATCACCCCTATAGCCTCAAGCCCTCTGAAATTATTCTAACTAGTGGATCCTAAACCAAGGTGACCAGATTTTAACATTGGTAAAGCGGGACACCATTGACTGCTTGGCCGCCAAAAACCATATCTTCCCTTCCCGTTCTCCAGCCGTTCCCTAGCTTGTCCAAAAATCGGGACTTTTTAAAACGCCGTGGGATGCGGGAAAAATTGTTAAAAATCAGGACTGTCCCGCCAAAAGCGGGACATCTGGTCACCTTATGACCTAAACTATTCCGTCATGCCTTGCCTTTTCCCCCCGAAATCCCAATAAAGGCCATGGCCTTGTCTGACCATACCATATCCAACATGGGCATTCTTAGAACACCACCCAAAAGGCTATTGTTCAAAGACTTAGCTGAAGTCAACAATAGCTGGTGGGGATTTGGGGTGGGTCAGGTGAGGCTAGTTTACTGAGCGTGGGATACAGAGGATTTCTCTGCTTCCTGACTGGAGCCCTCATGTCTGCAGCCTGGTTTGGAAGTGCAGAGGGGTCAGCATGTCTCCCATCATGGTTAGAAAACCACCCAGGAAACCTGCACTGTGAAGGGAGGACAGAGATGTAATCTTATAAAGGAAAAGAGGCAAGGAAGCGCAGGAAAAGAGAATCTCAATTACTTAATTCCAAAATTCCGTTTCTCGTGTAGTCTAGCAGAAGAAAAGTTGCGTGGCTTTCTAAGTACCCACTTTAGTTAGTTCTTATAAATAAAATATCAAAATGGTTATGTAGTTTTCGAAAGCATACAAAGGTTTAAGCTGTAATGGGCTACATAGCTTCCGAAAATGAAGCTTGTCTCTATTGCTGAGTTAGGAATACTATGTTAATTAAGGTGATAAGCATATACTTCAATAGAAATACAAGATGAAACTCAACCTTCTTGTCTGGTGATATAAACCAAATATGGATAATTAATCTTCCATGTTAGCAGGAAGCAGATGGCAACAAATATACAAAGGTGTGACCCACTTCTATCTTTTTCTTTTTAGCTTTCTTCCCCCCCACCCCCAATATATATTTTTATTAATTTCAGAGAGGAAGGGAGAGGGAGAGATAGAAACATCAATGATGAGAGAGAATCATTTATTGGCTACCTCCTGCATGCCCTCCACTGGGGATCAAGCCCACAACTGGAGCATGTGCCCTGACTGTGAATCAAACCATGACCTCCTAGGTCCACAGGTTCATAGGTCCAAACTCAACCACTGAGCCATGCAGGCTGGGCACTCACTTCTATCTTAAAATGCTTTATTATTCTCTACTATGAGCAGAAGTCAGGTTTTATATCTTCTAAACTTGCAAGCACAGTGCCTTTATTTTTCTCTGAGAAAGGCTATAGAGAAAACAAACGAACTGAGGTCTTTCATCCCCTTACAAATCTTCTGTTTGTCTCCTGCTGGTAGGTTGCTGAAGTAGGAGGCAAACATGAATGACTCAATGGAATGTAGGAGAAATTTGGAGGTGTAATTAAAAGAATTACATGTCTGCCTTTTGGTGCCTTTAATTTAGGAAGTCAGTGGCTTAAATCACCTACTTTACAGCATGAGTAATGCATAGAAGTCTGTGCTGTGGACACATTTAAAAGAACTCTGCCACCCAAACTGAAGCTGAGTGGCACTTTCGGCACTTGATCAAAATACTGAAGTTATTCCTGATTGCCTACGGTAGCCTTAGCTAGACACTCTGGCCACTGGGATTTTTCTACCAGCTTCTTCAAATAGACGCAAAGCTGCTGTTCAAGCATTTTTAAATATCATCAACTCATTTCCTTCATAAGGGACCAAGAAAGGGTTTCATGCATTTTGGTCCTAACAGCTGGAGTGGGGTTAAAAATTCTCTCTCAACATGTCAATTTTTTGGACATGAAGATACAGGGAAGGTCTATCTGGTTAACGCAGGCAATTGACTGGTGATTGAGCCACCAGATTGCCGTCTCCTTTCCAGAATGGCCTCATTAGTTCTTCAGATGATCTAGCAAACCATCTGTTGCCTGAATATGGCTGTGAATACAAAGGCCTTTCAGCCCATATGCCTGTCCAGCCCTATCAGGTGAGCAGGTCACCAGAGTAGTGGCCTTCTTACCAGGCCACTGGACTTTTTTTCAAGCAAGAAATAAACACACCAGGACATCTACGATTAGGACTGTGTTACTTGCCAATGGCAGTTAAGCAGCTAGTTTGGCACAGTTTTGTTTTTAAAAGTGAAGACTATGTAGTTTGGCAGTGGCAACCCAAAACTATTCCTTTATTTCTAATGGCCTCTTCTAGTGAAAGACCTAGATGATGTTCTCTTTTTCCTAAATCTTCAGTTCAGTTTCCTTATCATCATTCCACCTCTAACTCTTTCAAAGCCAAAAGTTTGAGTATAATTTTTATGCCACTCTACTGACTGATTCACCTATGTGTTTAACATTGACTTAATGTTCACTATGTGTAAGATGATGTGTCAAGAACTGGAGATCTACAAAACATACTCATTATAAGAACATTTCAAAAGAGAGAAATATATAAGGTAAAAAGTGAAAATTCCCTTTATATTTCACAATTTTCTTTACTCTCTAGAGAGAACTACTGTTAGTAATCTATATTTTCCATTTTTATTTTAAAAAATAAAAATGCATATATATGTGTATACACACACAACCTATGTATTATATTCTAAGTATGTACCATGGAGATGTTGTGGTGTGTGTTCATGTACTGTTTTATTTTTTATTTTTTATTTTTTTAATTTATCTTTATTGTTCAGATTATTACAATTGTTCCTCTTTTTTCCCCCATAGCTCCCCTCCTCTCATTTCCTACCCCAACTTCTGTCCTTGCCCCCCCACTGTCCTCATCCATAGGTGTACAATTATTGTCCATTCTCTTCACGCACCCCCAACACCTTTAACCCCCGAAAATTGTCCATCCACTCCATTCTATGCCTCTGATTCTATTCTATTCACCAGTTTATTCTGTTCATCAGATTTTTTATTCACTTGATTCTTAGATTCACTCATTGATATATATTTGTTGTTCATAATTTTTACTTTCCTTTTTCTTCTTCCTCATTCTCAAAGGATACCTTTCAGCATCTACTCTATAAAAGCGAAATAGTAAAATTAACCGTTTCTCCGAGACAGGGTAAGCCACGCCCACCAGCCAATCAGAGCGGCAGTATGCAAATTAGCCCAGCCAACATGGAGGCCACCACTCACGGACCTGAGTAAACGGCAGTTTCCATTGCGGCAGGAGCGAAAGTGAAGCTGCGCCCGCTCCGCTTAAACTGCCTCTAGCGAAACACAGATTTGAAACAATTTAACAATCATAGAATCCTCGGGAGCTGAAGGAAAGAGCAGCCCGGGCCTAACCAGTAAAAGTAACAATTGTTTCATTATAGACGCTGGGAGGTGAAGCAAAGAGAAGGCTTCAGTTAGAAGGCCGCCTTAAAGGAACAGTGTATCAATTATAGAAGATAACCCCAGGCCTTCAAGGAACAGTATCAATTATAGGAGATAAACTTCAGAAACCTGCGTCCAGCTGGCCTTGCTGGGACGTTGGGTCAATGGGAGCTGTGGGCAGCCTTAAAGCTCCTCACCCAGGCTGGTCAGGCACGCCAGCAGGTGGACATCCCCCGAGGGGTCTCAGACTGTGAGAGGGCACAGGCTGGGCTGAGGGACCTCCCGAGTGCACAGAGCGGCTGCAGGGTGGGACAGCGCAGGACCCAGGACCTGTGAGTGGGAAACCGGCGGCAGGGTTGGAGGGCACCGGGAAGCGGGTAAGAGGCGGCAGGGGGTCAGCGGCCTGCTTTGTGGGCTTCCCAGGCCCTTTGCAGGGCATCAGGGAGCGGGTAGGAGGTGGCAAGGGGTCGGTGGCCTCCTTGGCAGCTGTCCAGGCCCTTTGCGGGGCATCGGGGAGCGGGAAAGAGGTGGCAGGGGGTCGGTGGCCTGCTTGGCAGCTGTCCAGGCCCTTGGAGGGGCATCAGGGAGCGGGAAAGAGGTGGCAGGGGGTCGGTGGCCTGCTTGGCAGCTGTCCAGGCCCTTGGAGGGGCATCAGGGAGCGGGTAAGAGGTGGCAGGGGGTCGGTGGCCTGCT